>APFE030568847.1:46355-76386 GCA_000404065.3 Pinus taeda
ATCCTTTCTGACTGATATATAGTTGCATCTATTGGATTTTATGCTTGTATTTGTGTCATTCTTTGCATGTGCAGGTGTCCGTTCACGAGGATCATGGGGATTGTGACCGACCGGAGCGAAGGAACAAGAGCGTCAACTCTTCTACAAGTACTAGCGTTGGAATCCAGGTAGGGCCTCATCATCGGTCTCTAATTTGCAATTAGGAACCTGCGTGTTAACATTGTTTGATTGTTGCTAGACCCCATTTGGGCTAGTAAGGATCACCTTTGTCTGCAGAGGGGATTTACCTCCACAACAACGGGTAAAATTACTCAAACGATGCCAATTTATATTTATGTCAAGCCTGGTGTCATTGAAAATGTCCATATTGGGGTAACTTGTTATCCTGATGAGATGAAGCTCTATACTCATCTGTTCCAAGAGTTTCGGGATGTATTTGCATGGTCATATGAAGAAATGTATGGCATTGACCCAAGTATAGTCGTGCATGAGATTTCCACTTACCCTCATGCGAAGCCTCTTCGCCAACAAATTTGTCCAGTGTACCCCAGAGAAGTGGTCACCATCAAGGGTGAAGTTGAAAAATTTTTTAAAGATGGATTTATTTATCCAATCCCTCTTACAGATTGGGTGTCGAGTATCGTATTGGTGACAAAGAAGAAAGGAACTATTTGTGTTTGCATCGATTACTGTGATCTCAATCGTGCCTACCCAAAGGATAATTACCCCACTCCCTTCATTAACAAGATCATTGATGAATGTGCTAGGAGTGAATTCTTTTCCTTTATGGACAGTTTTTTTGGTTACAACTAGATAAACATTGCTCTAACTGATCAAGAGAAGACAACCTTTATTTGTTCGTGGGGGACCTTCGCGTATAAAAACCTCCCTTTTAGCCTTAAGAATGTTGGGGCTACATTTCAGAGAGCGATGTATTATGTGTTACATGACATTTGAAACATCATTCAAACTTACTTGGATGATCCCCCTGCTCATTCTCATAGATTCCATGATCATCCTGATCATCTTCAGAAATTTTTTCTTGATTATTGACACTACAACATTCAGCTAAATCTGCTTAAATGTGACTTTTGTGTTGAATCTAGAAGACTCCTCGGCTTTATCATTTCGAAAGAAGGAATTTGCCTTGATCCTCTTAAAGTCGAGGGAATTTTTAATTTACCCCCGCCATCTTCATTACATCAACTGTAGAGTCTAAAGGGAAAAGAAAATTTCCTCCATTGTTTCGTACCAAACTATGATGAGCTAGCTTCAGGGTTCACCCGATTGCTCAAGCAAGGAACCCCATTTGTTTGGGATGAGGCTGCTCAAAATTCTTTCAATGACCTAAAAGTTGTCCTCATCAATGCTCCTTTGTTGCACCCTCCAAACTATCATCATGATTACTTCCTTTATCTAGTTGCATCCTCTAGTACCACTGCTATGGTGTTGGTACAGGATGATGATGAAGGCAATGAACATGTTATTTACTACCTCAGTCACAACCTCCTCAACACTGAGACGCGTTAATCTAATTTTGATAATTTGGCTATGGCTACCATACAAGTTGTTCACCGCCTTCGGCATTACACTCTCCTTCGTACTACAACTGTGATTTTTGAATGCAACCCCATGACCTACATACTAACTCATCAGTTTCTGGGGGGAAATAATTCTAAGTGGATTCTCATCCTTGAAGAATTTGATTTTGTGTTCACTACTACCAAATCTAAGAAATCACTAGTCTTCATTGAGTTGATTTTCTCCCTTCCCTCTGCTTCTCTTCCTGCTGGTGCTAATGAGCAGCTCCCGGATGAGTATCTTTTCTTGATTAACACTCTCGACCCCTAGGACGGTGATACCATAATGTATCTCCAGACATCCACCTTCCAGTCTGTGTTGACCAAGGATGATCGTCGATGCATTCGACATCAATATCTACCTTATCGTATCATTGGAGATACTTTATATCACATCGGTGTCGATTCAATTCTTCACCGTTGTCTCACTCTCGAGGAGGATGAGAGAGTCTTGAATGACTTCCATTTTGGCACCTATGGTGGTCATCTATCTGGATATGCTACTGCTAAAAAAATCCTTTGCACTGGTTATTTTTGGCCCTCCATCTTCAAGGATTGCATCCTTACTGTTTTCAAATTCCATGAGTGCCAAATTTATCAGCAAAAAATGTGCACCCCACTTGCTCACCTACACCTCGTTATTATCGTTGGTCCTTTTTCCAAATGGGGCATCGACTATATGACATGTAACCCTCATTTGGCCTAGGGGCATGGTTATATTATCATTGTTATGGATTATTTCACCAAATGGGCCGAAGCGATGCCTACATACTCTGCGAATGATAAAATGACGACTCAATTTCTATTCAATCACATTATTTCTAGGTTTGGAGTGCCTCAGACCATTGTCACTGACCATGACTCCCGTTTTCGAGATTACATGATGGCTGAGTTGACTTCTACATTAGGTTTGCACCACGATGGCTCAACCCCGTATTACCCTCAGGCCAATGGCCAAGTTGAAGTTGTGAACAAAGCCTTCGTTACAATGCTTTAGCACACCATTGGGCTACACAAGTAAAATTGGAATCTCATGCTCTTTTCAGCTCCTTGGGCTTACCAAACCTTGACCAAGGACACAACTGGATTCACACCATTCCAACTAGTCTATGGTCTAGAAGAAACTTTACCAATTGAGTGCAAAATTCCCTCACTTAAGCTAGCTGTCGAACTTCTCCTCGAGACCTCACCTCAGGAAGAGAACCTCTTATATTTAGAACGATTGGATGAGACTCACCGTCTTGCTGCTTTAGTCATCGAGGCACAGAAAAAGTGGGTCAAGTCCCATTTTGATCAGTTTGTCTCTCCTAGAGCTTTTTCTGAGAGCGATTTGGTTCTTCTGTATGATCAGGCTAATGATAAGATGGGGGTAGTTAAGTTCGAACCCATGTGGCATGGGCCCTACGTTGGTAAACGTGTGTTACAGAAAGGGGTTTATGAGCTAATTGATTATGATGGAAATCCCTTAGACAAGCCCCGTAATGGGCTTTATCTCAAAACGTACTATGCCTAGGTCATCTTGCATGGATACTTTTGTATAATAGTGTGTTATTCATTTTTGTGCAGTGTGGTTTGCAGTGTTTTTTTCAAGCAGCTTTCCTGCTTATTATGTTTCTACCTGCTTTGCAGATGTCTGTGTCTCCTCACATCAGTTTTGTTGATAGTGATTTACGTAGTACCCAGAATCTATCATCCGTGGCATGGGCCATTTATGACCCCCATGGTGAGTTGATTTATCTTCATGGTATTTTTTAGGTCAAACAACTAATAACATTGTTGAGTATAGCACAATTATAAAATTGTTGTCGGAAGCTATTACTCTTGATATTCGAGAATTGGTTGTCAACCTTGGTTCACAACTTGTTGTTCTTCAACTCAACGGGCAATATTCCATCAAAAACCCTCAGATATTGAGAATGTATTTTCATATTCATCTATTGGAGAGAAATTTTGTTTACATTACATATCATCATATTCCTAGGCATATGAATACATTGGCATATGCATTAGCTAATTATGTGTTGGATATACATTTGTGAAACATGTGAAAAACAAAAAAAAAACATTCATACCATAGTAAGCAAGGTAATATAGCCATATATATTATATATATAATATATATATAATATATAATATATATATGTTGATAATGTTTGTCATATATCAAAACCCCAAAAAATAATATATGTGTTCAAATACATCCATGGATAGTAGGCCTTATACATATGTGGCTCGTAGGCCTAAAAATGTATAATGCTAGACCTATGGGCTACTCAGCATGGTGCTCATGGTAGCATGTAATTGCTCGTACTACACAAGTCATCAGTTGGTGGATTCGGTCTGATACCCCCACTATGTGCCTCTGATACTGGCATGGGATGCCTCCCACCTGGGAATACTGTGGGATACCATGGATCAATCTTTTGAGGTTTTGTGCGATCTCCTCCTCACTATCGCTTCCTTCCTAATATGGACCGATATTGAACTGCTGAGTGATGTGCCTGGCAATTGGGGACGTCTCGATAGGATTCTCTGGTTTGAAATTTGCATTTACAAAATCAAATTGTCATGAATGCATGTATTTCAAAAACAATAAGAAATAAAAAATAAAAATTGTTTATTTTTACCTCCATAGTCATAATCTTCTCCCTATGGGAGTAGCATATCTAGATCACCGCAGAAGTTGGTACAGCTATAGGGCCAATCCTCTAGTATGATCAGTTGTCACCGTAGCCATGAGAAGAAGGCGGGCTTATATGACATATGTTGTCCCTCAGTAATACTAGGCATTAATGCACTCCAATGGACCATCTATGGGTCTTGTGGTAATGGCGGTTCCACCTCAGCAAGTTGGTAGTGTGTTATCATGGTAGTGTGTTATCACTCAGGTTGTTCCCAAAAGTTGTAAGAAAGGGAATAGGACTGAGGTAAACACAGACCAATCTTTTAGACATAGATTCTAGCCAATCTGCATCCAGAGAGGGCTCTCTCTTTACCTTTTAACTTTGTTTTGAAAGGTATTAGGCTAGTTATGATGTTCAGGGGTTTTGTTTGATTTTTGGATGGTGAGATTCAATAGAATAGAGGTGCAAACCTGAGAAGTTCAGTCCATTGGGCTAATGGAGTCAATGAGAAGGGCTTTCTGAATTTGGTTTCTTAACAGAGGATGGTTTCACAGAGCAAGGTAGTCAAACAGGGAGCAAACAAAGATTTGTATCGGATGGAATGGACTCAAATTGGTTGAAGGGTAGTTAAGAATCCTTCAACATATTTAACACAGGAAAATGGATGATTATTACTAAGGAGCAATTAAGAATTCCCAAGTAAATAATCAATATGAGAGAATTAGGAAACAAGAGCAATTAAGAGTTACATTGTTTATACTAATCCTGAAGAAAACACAGAGAATGATAATGAATGAAACACAGAGTGCAGTCAAGAAAATTCTGAATTAATCTTTATCATTATCATTTAGATTGTGAAACATAGGTGATATAATGAAACTAGAAAAGTTAAAAACAGAAGATAAAGTGACTTATTGGTCCGCTGGTTGATTCAAGAATTCTGTGACAAGTCCTTTGCTTCAATTCTACATCCAGTGAGTCCAGCAACAGTTGATTCCAAAATCTTTTTTGTTCCAAAATTTTAGTATTATAGCAAAGTACAAGAATGCCTCACCAACCCCAAATACTTCGAATGGGGGGGTATTTATACAAAATATCTCAAGGAGATAATATCTAGTGATGATTCATTGTTTTTTACAAAAGATAGAGACAAATAGTCTCGATAACAGGGAAAACATTATTGGTGCTATGCTGGCTACTCTGTCCTCTCAGATGTGCTGGAGGTAGAATTTGTAAGTCGGTCTACGGTTTTCTTCCACTGATACTCTGTGTTGGCTGCCCCGTCCTGTTAGATGTTCTTCAACTTTGATGTGATACGCTTTGACCCATATGACCCTCAGTTATTTCTATTCTCTGCATTATGGTAGATGACTCATAATTTCATTTTACCAAAGATACCAAAGATAAGTTTATAGAATTTCTAACATACTTTGCGACCACTCCGGTTCTGGTAGTTTATGTCTCTGCCAATTTATCAAAGTTTCATCAGTCTCTGTGTACCTGAAAAAATTAGGTGGGAGAGTGAATAGATTTTTGACCTCATGCTCAATGTGAAATAAATTTTCCAAGTTGTCATAGAGGGCTTGGCCAAATGGAAGTGCCTTCTCTCCTGAAGTACTTGATGATGCATTAATTAGATCAGCAACATATTTATTCAATGTATGTACATAATCTGTGTGTCTCATCAACCAGTCATTACTTGTTAAAGCATTGGGTAGACCCTTATTCTGCAAAACTGCAAATTTTTCTGTGAAGGAATTAATCTCCACCTGCATGTCATGGAACCTCCTTTCCAAATTTTTCATTAGAGTTCTCTTGGTTAGAACTCTCTTGATCTCCAGAATGGTGCTTTTCCTGTCTGTGATTTCCAGTGATTACAATTCTTCGCTGGTCTTGGTGTTCAAAAAATGTATTAACTGGTTAGCTTGTTCAGGCATCTGTCCCAATAAAGATCTTGTCTTTTGAATCTCCACTTGGGCTGCTCCTATCAAGTCAATCTGCTCATAAATGACTTCGATAGATCTCCACATATCACTAAGGGATTGATTGATGCTGGGCCACAAAATGCATTTGATTTCTCCTAGAGGTTTATCCAAAGAGAGATCCTTTTCTAATGCTCTTACCTTGTTCTCTAATGCTTTAACCTCTCTTGTTTTTTCTACCACATTCATCTTGGATTTGTCATAATTCTTTTCTAATTTTTCCAATTTCTCTTTTACCTCTTTCAACTCAGACACCTGTAGCTTTAATTCTTCCATAGCCTTTATCAACTATTATGTAGTCATAGTAGCACTGTTGTCTAGTGTTGCTGCTATTGCTATTGCTGATGTTCCTGTATTTATCTCTGTTGTGGATGCTGGGACAGTGGCAGGCAATGTTGTTACAAGTGTGGAGGGGGTAGCTGTGACTGCAGGGATTACTTCAGATGGCTGGGAGGTTGACTCCCCCTACTTTTCTTTTAGAGCTTTCTCTAGTTCCTACTCTGTATCGGTTAACCTTTCATTGAGCGTCATGAGCAATTCCATCATGTCCTCCTCTGACTTCTGTTGTACAATTTTTGCTATCTGTGGATGCATGGTAGGAGGGAGTTTAAGCTGCTTCCTCAGGGCAGAAATATCTTCCTCTTTCTTCTTCATTAATGCCTTTATGCCCTTAGCATATTTTGGATCATGTCCCAGCTCAATGATAATCTCCTCCAAAGATTTTATCCTGTTGTCCTTGGCTAGAGAAGAGGCTTTCTCCAAATCTAGTTGAGCAGAAGTATTCTCCAAGGATTTTTGTAATTTATGATCCAACATTGCTTTGTCAGCTAGTGTGGAGTAGACCATCTCTCTAGTCTATTTATGCAGCTCAATCTGGTCCATGGGATGAATATCCTTGTCTATGACCTCCAGATTTGTCTTGAGGTAATCAGCTGCTGACTGTGGTTGTGGCACTTTGGGCTTAAAGTAACTCATGATCATTTTTCCCTCTTTAATGTCATATGCTGACATTAATCTTTGCTGGTTTGTGGGGGCCATCTTAAGATATTGATTGTAAATTTGAAGTCTTAGTGGGTCTTTTTTGGCCTTTATCTCCATGAGTGTCCTTTTGATGTCATAGGCCTGTTTGCTTTGTGGCCTAGTGGATGAAACTTCCACATTGTGTTGCCTTTCTAGCTCTTGCCTATGTGAGCTAGTTGATGTTTCCACTACCAGGGATGTCTGTTGTCTAGCTATCTTTTCCGCTCTTAAAATGCCTATTGTTTCCTTGAATATTTCCTCTTCTGACAGAGGATTGAGTCTTTGCCTTTTTTCCCCTAGTTGTTTTGTAGGCCCACTGATAGGTGTGGCATCTTCCCTGTCTCTCTTCTTGCCTCTTTCCTCATTTAGAGGAGTTTGTAATGCAGGAACCTCTGTTGCTTTGGTTTGGACTAGAGGAATTTTCCCCTACTTATCAGTCATTGTTGGTTGCTCTATGTCTACCACTTCCTTGCCCTTAGAGATCCCTGTACCTGTTGTGCAGGTTTCTTGTACAAGCTGCTGAGAAATTCCACCAGAGGATGTCCCAATTCCTACTTGTTGAGGTAGCTTGAAAGATACCTGTCCAAAAGAGTCCAGGTCAAGGGCTTTTTCAAGGTCTTTGACATCTTTTTCCATCTTGTATTGCTCACTAATTTGTTCTTTTAATGTACGCTCTACCCACTCATGCTAATTAGCAAACTGTTCAATTTTAGGGATCTTATGATGTACATAAATTGATAGTCTGTTTCTTACTTTTCTGTCACTTATAAAGCTAATTGGGTCATATGGTACCGACCAAAAAAATTTCTTCAATTTAAGTTGTTCCCCTAATATCTTCTCAGCATCTTCCCATGCCTCCCTCTTATGGATGACAAAAGGGCCTAACTGGTTTTTTATTCTCAGCTGAGCCTTTTTCTTTGCACTACAAAAATGAGTTAAATCTACATTGATAAGCTGCCTAAAATACTCCAGTGCAAATAGTCTCATGGGCACATATCTAGGCAATTTGAAAGGACACAGTTCACATCTATAGATTCTGATTTCCGTATGATTTTGGTAGAGGTACTAGTCACCTCTCTTGTATTGTCTGGAAAGCTGTAAAATCTTTTTTATATCACCAGAGAGCCTAGGAGGAGGAGCTCCTATCAATAGAGTGGAAGCTGGATGTACAAACAGGTCAATGAATTCACAATAGGTATAAGGGGATTCACAGACATTGTGGAAGACTGAGGTCCAAAAGATCACAGACCTTTGCTCTCCTTTGGAATCCAATTTCCTGATGGGAAATGAGAAGATGTCTGGCTGATAATATAGCAGAAGGTGGTATATGAATGAGGTGTACTTGAAGACTCCTTCTCTATCCAGATTTATGAATTGCTCATTGATTTTGTTGGCAATAAAAGAGGCATAGTCATACTTGACAGTAGGGGGTTGTCCTGGAGTAAATATTGACAACAGAACTAAGGTGGTCTCATCAACAAATTCACTGGTCTTAAATCCCAAGATGAAGGATATCATATCAATTAGGAGTCTTCCTATATCAGTGAACCAGACATGCAAATATGAAGGTGGGCCTTGGGGCTGGCGATCAGGTTTCATGAACAGTTGAGCAATACATTTATCTCTAAATTGGGAAATTGAGAGCCTTTCTCAAGCAAAAATCCCATGGAAAGAGTAGCCAGAGGCTGAGTGGGTTTGAACTGTAACATCTCATTGATGGATTTAGCAGTTATGTAAAAGAGAACAGTTTGGAATGGGGTCATAACGGCTTTACTGACAGGGTCATAGTTGGCACAGCATTGGTGAAAAATATCTGGGAACACATTAACTAAGGGAAGGTAATACCTGGGAAGATTAGATTCCCATATTCCATAGATATCAGAGTTGCTCAGATAACTATTCCTAATTCGGCAAAATGCCTGGAGATGGTTCATATCACCAGATAACTCTTTTATTTGAAAATCTCTGTCAGCTAAGGGTAAATAATCTTGGTCTTTATGAGGTCCATTGAGGGGCAAAACGTTCCGGGCTACGGGAGCTTCCATGTTTGGTTCTTGTGTTTTCAAACTAGAGGTTGGACTTCTGTGGAAAAAATGGGCAAAACAACAGTTCTGGGTGTCTTTGTGAGAGCTATGGACTGACTTTACTTGAATTTGACTCTTTTGGGTAAAATTCACAGTGGAAAAAATGAAATTACCGATTTGGGGAGCAAATTGGGATAAATACCTGTTTTCAGAGGCGAACCGTACAATTCATAGATTGAATGACGAGCTACAGAGCACGACGCTGGAGATTCTTGGCTGGGTGGCGAACTGGTTGTAATTTGCATGGAGTACAGTAGCAGAGAAAAATGGGTGAAAATGACATTTGGTTGACTATTTAACAAAAAATTGGCTTTGGCCGATGATTTTGGCATCAGATGACATCATCGGGATGTGACGTCTTTGTCGTGAAGCGGAGGGTGGTAAGCGGTTTCCTTCCACGTAGCTTTTGGGGTCGGGTAGTTTCGGGTGGGGAGGCAGTGATCACGGTGGGAGCGCGACGCATGGCAAGGGTACGTGAACAAAACCACCAGCTCTCTAGGACTTAACGTGTGGCCAATGGGGGGGTCGCGATATGATTGTGGGCCGTTGGATGAGCAGGCCCAGATCTAACGGTAGGCGCTCGGTGGAGATGGCAAGAGGTTAAATGCGTGGGCCCGACACAATAAAACACTTTTTTTAATAGTATTGGGGCGGATTTAATTGGTTTGTGGGTTTTAGGTTATTAATTAACCAGATGTTAATTAATCCGAAGATAGTGTGCAGGGTTTAGGTTATTAAAAGGTTTCAAATAAACCTTTAATCCCTTTTGTATAGTGACTATGGTTATAGCTAACCGGGGGGCGGGAATATTAAAATAGCAGGGATTTTAATATATTAATATAATGTGGGAACGGGTAATGGGGTGGGATTTAAATAATAAAGTTAAAGTTAATATGAAAACGAATCGAGTGCTAAGTTATAAACTTAGGCTTGGGAAAGAAAGGGGTTTTTTATATTTAGGCATTTCTCCTAAGTAAAATGGGAATTTACCTTAGGCAAAGGTTTATGAAATGAAATGAGATGGATGGAAGGAGTTGTTTGGTGATATTGAGCAGATCTTAATATATTTATGGGGAGATTAGTAAGTGATTGGGGAGAAGTGTGAAGGGAAGTTAGTCATGACTCTGCCTTGCTTGAGCTACATCATAATATATGTTTTGCACTTGTGATAGGGATAAGATTAACACCTTTTGGAAACAAAATCAATCAAAAGAATGCTTTTGCAACACCATCTACCTACCCAAACCACTTTTCCTAGAATTTTTCTTCTTCTGTCTTTGGGTGCACTTGAACTGGCAAACCCTCATCATCTTCTTTTCTTTTCATTGCAATTCTACCTAATCTACACTTATAACATCCAAGGGCTTATATTTAACAGTTGAGCTCCTTTGCTTCTCTACCTATCTACTTATCTGCCAAGATTGAACAGTTTGGACATATTTTATTCTCTATCTCTAAAACAAGTAAATTCAGACATGAACTAGCCAAGATTGAGTTGTTTGGCCATTCATTAATGGTGGCATAAGTCAACAAGCTGCACACCATCAAACTATTACAAAAATAGAATAGTAGTGGCATTTTGGAATTGCACACTTTCCTGGCCTTTGTTTGGGGTTCATTTCTTTCACATTTTTTATCATTTCATTCTTTTGCCCTTTGATTTTTCTTTTAGGGCACACCCTCTTTACATTTTTTAAATTTTTTGATTTCTTGACAATATGAAAAACCTTTGCAGCTAGACAAAAAGGTATGAACATATTGTAGAGCCCATCAATGCCAATCATGAAATATGACACCTATTGGTATAGGAGCATAACATAGTGAAATAGTAGGACTCACTCCAAAAAGAAGGTCACTAGAACGGAACTGTAACAGAACTACTTCAGGTTTCCCGCCTTGGATTTTGATAGTTGGTGCTTCATGTTTACCTTCATGGCTTTCGCCCAGTTGAAGATATTTGGCACCATGCAGTCGATAGCATAATGAAACTTTGACTTGTTGGACTCATGTTGTGCTTGATGAGCCCCAACCACTATGTTGATGGTCAACAACATCAATTTCAACACAAGATCCTGAACACTCATGATCTCTATCTTGCCTCTCTTCGATTTTAGTGCTTACAGGTAGTGTTCTGCGAGCAACATGTTCACACTTGCCCTAGTAGGCCTGGAACCATACAGATTGACTAGTTCCCCTCTTCGGGGTAGTCCTATGATGAAATAAATGTCGGAATTTTCCAACTCCACTTCTTGGTCCCAGATCATACAAACTTCCCGATTGACATTGCAGAGATTGATCAAATACTGCAACAACTTGGGTTGAGCCTAAAGACCTGGTGTGAGGAATAATTTGAGGAGGCCATAGTTCCTCGGGGAATTCAAGTAGTTTGGATCTTCCATTACTTGTGTATCAATGTCCTCATGCTCACGTTCCCTCCAATCAACCATTTTTCATGATGTTTTCCTTGCAAAAACCATGAAATCAAGCCAATAATTATCCTTAGCTAGAGAATTTTGGATCAAATTAGAGAAATTGGGCAAAAACTTGAAACTTTTGTGTTCACGACACCAGCGCAACTGTTTTAAAAAAAATAGCACAAATTTTATAAGAATAGCTTCGGCGTGAATCACATATAAATGACCTTTGTTGACGCGTTTCGAACCAACTAGTGTGGTTCATCGTCAGGACAAGTTGAAGACATAGATCTGGCCTAGCAAGTTAAATAGACTGAGCAGAGACTCCAACGGCTATATAACGGCTATTTTAGGGTCAAAAATAGCCGTTGGAGTCTCTGCTCAATCTATTTAACTTGCTAGGCCAGATTTGTGTCTTCAACTTGTCCTGACGATGAACCACACTAGTTGGTTCGAAACGCGTCGACAAAGGTCATTTATATGTGATTCACGCCGAAGCTATTCTTATAACTATGACAGATCACAGAAGTCTCAATTCTACAAATAGCACAAATGGTGTGTTGACAGTGTTAATAACCCCTGAGCGTCATGATTTCGTGCTTAGAAATTGCGCCAATCGAGGGTGAATTTTTTTTGCGAAATCCTCCTCAAGAAATCCAAAAATAGTTAAAAATAGGAAAAATGATCATTAAAATGAAGCTAAAGGTCTTGGCTCTTACTTGCAACTAACGGATCGTCGAATGGCCTCCCGGATCTCCCGCAATCTGCTCTTGAAAATCTAGGGCACAAATGAGTGAAAAATGTTCCACACAAGGTAAAATGGTAAAATGGTAAAAATTAATTACTTTTTCCTCATTTTATTCATTTTTCATGAAATATTAGGGTTTTAAAATTATTTTTAACCTATTTGTGCCTCAAAAATGGGATAATGCATTTACCTTTTGTGCAGTGACAGGTGACATATTACTGATGATGGTACTGGAGTCATGTTTAAGCCCTTTTCTCAACTCGTAAAACTCAAATGAAAAGATCGCCGAGTATTTTTCCCTTTTTAACTCATAAAAGAGAATAAAAATGGGGGGTTCACTTTCAAGCTCTTTTCTAACTCTTTAAACACAGAAATATTCTTGAGCTCTTGTCATTTTCAACTCGTTAAAGGTTGTGAAATGTTGTCTACCCAGTACATGTTTACCCCTTTTTCAGGCTAGGATAAAATATTTACGAAAAAGGTACTCCTTGACTAAAATGGTCAAGTGGTTCTCTCAAGTATCATTTTCTACCTTTTCGGGCTCGAGAGACACAAATGTACGAAAAGGGACCATGTAGAGTTTTATTTTCCATGTCTTTTTAAATATTTCTAAACATGAAAAAGATATTGAGTTACACCTTTGTTGGATTCATTAAAAAATTAAAATGACATCGGATTCGTCACCATGATAGACATGAGATTCTCCATCCTAGGGCTCATTAAACTTACTAGGTCAGATTTGTCCAAAGGATGAAATTACATGCAAGCACATGTTATCCCCTTCAAGCTTACGATAAAAAATAATTGGGGTACCTGCCAAAAATGTTGGGGGAAAATGGGAAATTCTATCAGTTGTGTCGATAGCTCACTCTTAAACATGACACTTTTTGCTTCGTGTTAGGTTGGGATATCCTCCTTTTCATCATTGACCTTCCTGGGTTGGGAAGTTCATTTTTGCCTTCCATTTGATCTATGCCATGCCATCATGACCACCGATCCCATTGTTCCAAAAGCTGCCAAACTCCAGAGTTGTGTCACTGATGTTATGCTCCTATACTAATAGGTGTCATATTTCATGATTGACTTGATGAGTTCTGTAATATGTTCATACCTTTTCTTGTTGCAAAGGTTTTCCATATTGTCAAAAAATAAAAAATAAAATTTATAAATGTAAAGAGGGTATACCCTAAAAGAAAAATCAAAGGGTAAAAAGAATAAAATGGTCAAAAAAGTGAAAGAAATGAACCTTGAACAAAATAGACCAAGAAAGTGTGCAAGTCTAAATGCCACTACTTTTTCATTTTCTATAATAAACATTGTGTGCAGCTTGTTAACTTATGCCACAATTGATGAATAGTCAAACAGTTAAAACTTGGCTCATTCATATTTGAATTTCATGTTTTAGAGATAGAGAATAAATATCTGACCAAACAGTGTAATATTGGTAGATAAGTAGATAGGTAGAGTAAATAAAAGGAGCTCAATAGTTTAATCTGAGCCCTTAGATGTAATAAGTGTAGACTTAGGTAGGCTTGCTATGTAAAGAAAAAGAAAGATTGATAAGGGTTTGCCAGTCTAAGTGCACCCAAATAAAGAAGAAAAAATGTCAGGCTAAAGTAGGTAGGGTAGGTAGATGGTGTTGCAGAATTACTTGTGATGAATTATGTCTCTAAATGTGTTGATCTTTACTTTTATCACAAGTGCAAGGCAAACATTACACTTGATATAGTTCAAGCAAGACAAGGTTAAATAACTAACTTCCATTTACATTTTTCTTAAAAGACTTCACTAATTTCCCCTAAGTATTAAGGTCTTTGAAACTCAAAGGGGCTCAGAGAATTTCTCTGACTTCTGGAGCGACCGGACCCTCGCCCCAATGATCTAAAAGCCTAAGTACTCAAAATCATCCATTAGTCATTCATTTCATTTCACAAAGTTCGCCTAAGTTAAAAGCCTATTTTACTTAGGAAATACATAATATCACTTGAAAACCCTTTTTCCCACTTTATCCTAAGTTTTAATGTGAATTTTTAACGTTTTCTTAGCACTTATTTTCATTTTAGTTCATATTAACTTCTAATTACTATTATATAAATCCCGAAAAACATTAACCCGTTCCCATATTATCTAACTATACAAATCCCAACATTATATATTCCTGCCCTGGTTGAAACACGACCATAAACGTTGTTTAAATGGGGATTAATAAATTTGTCCGAAGCTTATTAATAACCTTCCCCGCTCCACAAAATATGGGATTAATTAACCCTTTAGGTTAATTAATAACCAACCCCGACCAATAGAAATACCCCCGAAATGATTAAAACACTGTTTATTATGCCGGGCCCATTGCATTGAATCCTCGCCATGTCCCACGCCCATCCACCATCCGATCATCGCCTTTTCATCCAACGGTCGACGGTAATATCGCACCCCCCTGGTGACCGCGCGTTAACTCGCGATCACCAAGCGGTTTTCCGCTCATACCTCTCCCACGCGTCACACTACCAATATGCTCGCTCGCTTCCGGCCCAAAACCACCTAGCCTCAAAAGTGGTGCAATGCAAACCACTTACCACCCTCTACATAATGACAAAGCATCACATCACGCTTACGTCATCCACCCAATAAATGCAAAAATACTCACCAACCTGAATTTTGTTAAATAAATAATAAAATGTGATTTTCGTTGTAGTTTTCTGCGTCCCAAGCTCCCATGCAAAATAACAATCGAGTCCACTGTTCCAGTATCTCAACCGCCACCTGACCAGAAAGACTACAACAACGAACCTCCGCAGCCTGTCAGCCAACCTACCATTGTACGGTTTTCTTCTTTAACACAGGTATTTATCCAGTTTCCCTTGCAACCCTGTGATTTTGGTTTTCTACTGAAAAATCTACCAAAGAAGTCCAAATTCAAGATAAGAATAGTCTGCAGTTCCCATAAAAGACCACAAACCTACTGTTTAGTCTATTTTCCTATAGAAAGCCCAAATTCCACTTTGAATACACAAGAACCAAATATGGAAGCTCCCATAGCCTTGAATGTCGTGCCTATGAATGCACCCCATAAAGACTTAGATTATCTACCCCTGGCTGATAAAGACTTTCAGATAAAATACCTATCTGGTGATAGTAACCATCTTAAAATCTTCTGCCAAATCAGAGATAGTCATCTGAATAAGTCTGACATTTTTGGACTATGGGAATCTAACCTTTCCATGTATTTCCTCCCCTCAATCCATGTTTTCCCAGAGATAATTCATCATTGTTGTGCCAGCTATGACCCTGTCCATAGAGCAGTTATGTCCCCATTCCAAACTATCATTTTTCCCATAACTACTAAATCTATCAATGAAATGATACAGTTCCATTCCACTCAGCTCCTTGCCCCTCTTTCTCTGGGATATCTACCTGGAAAAACCCCTCAGTTATCTCAATCAAAAATAAACCACATTGCTCAAGCCTTCATGTTACCAAACTACCAGCCCCAAAGGCCCACCTCCTTATCTGCAAACTTGCTTCACAGAAACTGGAAGACTCATTGTTGATATGATATCCCTGATAATGGGATTCAACTCCAGTGAATTTGTTGATGATATTACCCTAATATTACTATCAACCTTCACTCTAGAACAACCCCCTACTGTCAGATATGACTATGCCACTTTCATTGCCAATAAAATCCATGATCAATTCATGAAATTGGAAAGGGAAAGAGTTTTCAAATACACATCTTTTATATACCATCTTTTGTTATATCATCAACCAGATAGCTTTCCTTTCCCTATGAGGAAATTGGACTCAAAAGGAAATCAAAGGTATGTGATCTTTTGGAGTTTAATCTTTAATAAAACCTTGGAATCCCCTTACACTTATAAAGAGTTCATTGATTTATTTATACATCCAGCAAACTCTCTATTGATAGGAGTTTCCCCTCCTAGGATCAGTGGTGACATGAAGAAAATTCTCCAACTCTCTAAGCAGTACAGGATAGGTGATTGGTACCTATACAAAAACCACACAAAAATTAGAATGTATGGGTGTGAACTTTTCCCTTTCAAGTTACCTAAATATGTGCCCATGAGATTATTTGCACTAGAGTATTTCAAACAGATCATCAATGCAAATTTACTCCATTTTTTTGCTGCAAAGAAGAAGGCCTAGTTAAGAATAAAGAACCAACTAGACCCTTTTATCATTAATTCTAGAGATGCATGGCAAGAAGCTGAAAAGATTTTAGAAGACCACCTCAAATTAAGAAAAATCTTTTGGTGGGTGCCATATGACCCTAACAGTTTCATATGTGACAGAAGGACAAAAAACAGGTTATCCCCCTATATCCACCATAAGATCCCAGAGATTGAGAATTTTGCAAGCTTGGATGAATGGGTAGAAGGGACCCTAATAGAAGATATTAGTGAATAGGAAAAAATGGAAAATGCTATGAGAGATCTTGAAAAGACCCTTGACCTGGACTCTTTTGGATAGGTACCGTTTAAGCTGCCTCAAAGATCAGAAATTGGTACATCCTCTGTTGTAACTTCTCAGCAGCCTCCATAGGAAGCCAACATATAGCTACAGGAACTTTCAAAGGAAAAGAAATAGAGACCACAAAATAGCCTACAATGACAGTTCAGCCTGGAATGTCCAAAGAACAGATTCAAGTGAAAATTCCTCCAACCCAAGCTAAAGCAACAAAAAGTCCAGCATTGCAAACTCCTTTAAATGAGGAAAGAAATAAAAAGAGAGACAGAGAAGCCACCACACCTATCAGTGGACTCACAGGAGAGCCTGGAGAAAAAAGGAAAAGATTAAACCCTCTATCAGAAGAGGAAATAATTGAAGAAAATGTAGACAGCTAGAGAGAAGAAAGAGCTAGCCAACAAACTTTTACAGTGGGAGGAACATCTACTAGCTCACAGATGCAAGAGTTAGAAAGACAACACAGTACGTAAGTGTCATCACTTAGGCCACAAAGCAAACAGGCCTCAGACATCAAGAATACCTTCACAAAGATAAAAGCCAGAAATGATTATGTAAGACTTTCAAATTTACAGTCAATGTTTGAAAATGGTCCCCACAAACCAACAGAGATTGATGTCATCCTATGACATTAAGGAAGACAAAATGTTAATGAGTTACTTTAAGCTGAAGGTACAACAACCCCAGTTAGTAGCAGATTACATCAGAACAAACTTGGAGGTCTTAGCCAAAGATATTCATCCTATGGACCAGATTGAGCTTCACAAGCAAATTGCGGAAATGGTTTATTCCACACTGATTGACAAAGCAATGCTAGCCCACAAGTTACAAAATTCCTTGGAAAATACAAAAGCTCAATTACATTTGGAGAAAGCCTCTTCTCTGGCCAAGGATAACAGAATCAAATCATTAGAAGATATCATCGTTGGATTGGTACATGATCCCAAAGATGCTAAAGGCTTAAATGCACTAATCAAGAAAAAAGAAGAGGACATTGCGGCCCTGAGGAAACAACTGAAGCTACCTCCTTCAAGGCATCTACAAACTGTAGAAGTTATACAACAAAAATCTGAAGAGGATATGATGGACCTGCTCTTGAAACTTAATGAAAGATTAAATGATACAGAGCAGGCATTAGAAAAAGCACTGAAGGAAAAGCAGGGAGAGTCGACCTCTCAGCCTCCTAAGGTAATCCCCATAGTCTCAACTATAGTCCCCTCTACACTTGGAACAACATTAGCTCCAAATGTCCCAGCAGTCACAACAGAGGTAATCACAGGTACAATTGCAATAGGTACACCAATAGCAGGAACAACACCAAGCAATAGTGCTAATTTAAGCATAGAAGAATTAATAAAATCCATGGAAGAAATGAGATTACAAGTTACAGAGTTGAAATAGGTAAAACAACAATTGGCTAAGGTAGAGAAAAAATATGACATCTCCAAAATAAGTGTTGTGGAAAAAACTAGGGAGATTAAAGCCTTAGAAAGTAAAGTGAAAACATTAGAACAAGAGCTCACTTTTGATAAGCCCTTGACAGAGATCAAGAAAATCCTTTCAGCTAACATCATTTAGTCTATAAATGATTTGTGGTCATCTATCCAAGTGATCTATGAGCAGATTGACTTAGTAAAAATAGCCCATGGAGCAATTCAACAGACCAGAGCACAGTTGGGTAAAATGCCAGATGAAGCCAATCGGCTTATACATTTTTTGAATAATAGAAATAGAGAACAAATGGAAGAACTTGGCATCTCTGACAGGACAGACACCATTTTGGAAATCAAAAGGGTTCTAACCAAGAGAACTTTGATGCAGAACTTAGAGAGAAGGTGCCAGGATATGTAGGTGGAAATCAATTCTTTTACGGAGAAATTCACAGTTTTGCAGGCCCAAGTCCTTTGGTTATTAATGACAAATTAATGAAACATATTGATTATGTAGATAAATTAAATAAGTATGCTAGCAATCAAGCTAGCTCATCAACAAGTGCATCAAGAGTGAAATCACTCCCCACAGGCCGAGTTCTCTATGACAACTTAGAGAACTTATTTTATATTGAACATGAGGTAAAGCACTTATTAACCATCTAGCCTAACTTTTTCAGATATATAGAGACGGATGAAACTCTAAGGAAACTTCAGAAGCACAAATTTCCGGAGCAAAAATGGTGGGAAGACATGTTAGAAATTTTGTAAATTTGTCCTCAGTAAAAGGTAAATTTCGGGCTATTTACCATAGTAAGATGAACAAAGGTGAACAGAAATCAAACAGGTTGAAGTGTATCAAAAAAGGTAAAGAGTATAAGTCAAAGTAGGGCAGCCAACACGAAATTACTAAAGAAGACAACAACAAGCCAAATAAAAGGACCTGCCTCCAGCACACTCAGCACAAATAGGAACAACACAACATCAGTTTGCTTTTCTCCTATCTTCGAGACTAGTTGTCTCTATTTTCTTGTAAAAAATGATTTTTCATCACTAGAATATATCTCACTTTGTTATGAGATATTTTGTGTAAAATAATTTGTATAAATATTCCCTCAATTAGAGTATTGAGTGTGGATTCATATACATTGCTGTAATACTGGTTTTTTGGAATAAAGTGCTGATTGGATCAAATTTTTGTATGGCTTGCTGGATGAAGAATTAAGGCAAAGGAATTTTCACAGATTTCTTGAATCAAACACTGGATCAATAAGTTATTTATACCTTATGTTTTAAATTTTTCTTTGTTTCTTATATCATCTCTATTCATATCTGAATGATAAACAAAAAGGAGTAATTCAAAATATGCTTGATTGCACTCTGTCTTCAAAAGTTATTATTCTCTATGTTTTCTTCTAAATTAGAATAAACAGTGAAATCTTAATTGCTCCTGTTTTCTAGTTTTGTCATTTAGATTATTTATTAAGGAATACTTAACTGCTCTTTACTAGTAATCGTTCACATTCCCTCTTTAAATATGCTGAAGGATTCTTAATTGCCCTTCACCTATTTTGAAACCATTCCATTTATTCCGAGTCTTTATTTGTTCCTTGTTTTACCATCTTGCCCTATGAAACCAGCCTTTGTTAAGAAACCAAGTCCAGTTAAGCCATCTTCCTTGACTCCATCAGCCCAATGGCCTAAACTACTCAGTCTTGACCCTTTGCTATTGAATCTCACCACCCAAACTCAAACGAAACTCCTAAAATTCAAAACTAGCCTAATATTTAAAAAAAACAAAGATAAAACTTAAAGAGAGAGCCCTCTCTAGATACAAATTGGCTAGAATCTATGTCTAAAATATTGGTTTGTGGTTACCTCAGCCTCCTTTCCCTTTCTTACAACTTTTGGGAAAACCTGAGTGATAACAGCTGATATGCTTAAGAGTTAGTCCTTCTATAGTTACACTTACTCCTAATTCTCTGTATCATCTGAAACCATTGCATCCCTTTATCTCATGTCAATGATGTGGGATACATCATGGCCCTCCTGTGACACAATCTCTTCCATGTCAACTTCAACTCATTATCTAGGAAGCTGTTCGAGAGACTCCCTTCCAGTAACTTAGAGATTGCATGCCCTAATGGCAAGTTATTCTCACTTGACGACAAGTTCACATCATTGGATTTTGATCGGGTGTTTTCGCAAGTGTTTGACTTCAGTTCCTTTATTCACATTCTATGAATTGTGCTACTAGTACCTTGAGAGCCATTGTCATTATTGATGGTTTCTCTCGCGCTTGTTAATGGTTAACATCATTGAATAGTAATCAAGTGACTTTCTAGCATGTTTGACTTCAACACATTCATTCACATGTTAGGATTTGTACTTTGATCAGGTCGTGTTGGAGTGCAAGACCTTGGTCTCAGATTACACAAGTCCAGGTTACAAGGCAATGTGACATAATCATGTTGATATACATGTCTCTTTCAGATGGATGGCTACGACCATACCATGGGTTGTTATATGCGATCCTTCTCATTATTGGATGGATGTGACCATACCTTGGTTTCAATATGATCCTCTATTGGATGGTTGTGCCCATGCCTTGGATCCATTTACATGATAATTCTCTGGATAGTTGTGTCCATACCATGATTCATGTATCATTTTTCAGAGTTTTAAGTGATGTATATGTATCTATGCTTGCTTGTAGGTTTTCTGATAGTGCATTGTGGTTCCCTGCATCTACCTGTAAAGAATTTTACCCCTCACTCTAGTTCAACCTTCACGCTTTATGGGGCATTTGTTACACAACATTTGTTAGCTGTCCCTGTAATCCCCATTCCACGATCTTGGAGGATCTCTATATTGAACCCTACATGCTTTCCCATCATGAAGAAACTCCAATTATGTCCCTTTTCATGGGCATAATGATTCCCTTTCGCATAATTTCCCAAGAATATTCCTTTCACCCCAGTTTACTAGACCAACACTAATGACCAGTTTCCTTGTCGCGTTGATTTGCAAATATTAAAATCAGGACTAGGGCCATAAGATGCTACTGATCATTTTCTCAGTCACACCGATCCTCTTTTGGCAAGTTTTTTAAATATGGAGTCGAAGCTTCCAGGTCTAGAAGCTTTGTAACGTAAGTCTGGTAAATGGTTGGGCTGGATGGAGATGAGGAAGTCAGTTTGGGATCCTTTCCCCTATTAGGATGGAACCAATCCAAGAGATAAGGCCTTCTCCCATGATAAGAGGAACCATCTCTCCTACATACAAGCTATATAAACCCCTCCTTTTATAGGCTACACTAGTTTTCAATCTTAGTATTTTTGGAGGTTGAATACTCAGCAAGACATCTATAGCTTGTGGCTCTCTAGTTTATGTTTGAGGGAGAATAGTGTGTTTGGTTTGGTTTGAGACTAAAGGGAATAAGCCTTGAAAATTCCATTGTTTGGGCTATCCATGAGATGCTAGTAGAAGTGTGGGAACCCAGATATGTGGGAGGAGACCAACAACATCAAGGTATTGGTTGTAATCTCTTTCTGAACTTATATGAATACAATTATTGATTCATTTCCTACATTGAAGTGTTATCTAACATTTGATGGCTTAATGTTCCTTGACCTGTTAAGTAGGTTGAATGTAATTTGTATGCTATCATGTTTGTTGTTTTTGTTTGTTTTCTTGTTTCAGGTATTCAAAGGAAGGAAACAAAAAGTAGTTGGAGTAAGGAAGCAGGATCGTCACCAAGTTTTCCATAGATTGTTTGTTTGTAGCTAGACCATCTCTCTCAAGTTAGAGGAATAGTTTTTGTCTGCACTGAGAATTTACGTGGACCACAGCCTTTCTCCTGAAGTACTTTACCAACATATTGCGACATGTTCCAATTTCTTTCACTAGCAGTGCTAATTCTTATAGTCAATTTCAACCACCCAACTGGGCATTTTTGTGCTTCTTGTACCAAGCACATAACTTCCATTAGATTTAAAATAAATTGAAAAAAATTCACATCATATCTCATTGGTAGCTTGTCAATAAGGTACACTTGCAATCTTGTTTACTTCTTGTCACAACAAGTCAAACTAGCATCTTTGATCAAATCATTATGTATAAACATATCACATCTGATTAGCTCGAACATAACCATCATAGATCAAAATCATGAATCACATGAAATCATCATAAGCTAGAATCATAGATCACATGCATAATAAAACTGGAATAAAATATTGATACTTATCCTTTAATCAATCCTTAGCTTCTATCGTTATTGTTTATCCTTTCTGTATACATACTGGATCAGTTGCCACACCTAGCAACACCTAGTGCCTTTTCTTTTCCTCAATCATGTACACATACATAATGTACATCACAATGCATACACCTACATTCAGTGTACAACACAACACATACACCTACACCTGATGTACAACAAAACACATACATCTATACCCAATGTACAACGCCAAACAATAAATGTACCTACACCTAGCATACAACACAACATAATACATGTACTACACAAAGTACAACAAAATGAATACACATGTCACAATACTACAACTACACAATGCACATACATAGCCCACAACACAACATGTATGACATCCACACAATACCACAGGTACACTAGTGCCATATGTAAAACATGTGTACAGTGCCATCTTTACACAACACCACCTGCACAATGTGTGCACAACATCACATGTACACGTTACCACCTACACAACGCCACATGTACATCATTCCACATATACAACATGTACACAATACCACATGTACATAGTACCACATGCACAACATGTACACGACACCATATGTACACAACACCACATGCACACAATACCACATGTACAATCATGCACACAACACCATATGTAAATAGCACCACATGTACAACATGCACACAGCATGATATGTACATAACGCTGCATATACAACATGTGCATAACACCATATGTACACAACACCACATATCCAACATGTGCACAACACTGCATATCCATAATGCACACAGTACAATATGTACACAACACCACATATCCAACATGTACATAGCACCATGTATACCTAGCACTGCATGTACAATATGCACACAACACCATATATACAACATGCACTCAACACCATAGATACAATCACTGAATATACAATATGCACAACATATAGACAACAATAGCACTGCACATCCAAAACCACAATATCTCTACCAAGCAACCTTGCTTCCAGTGTATCTTTGCCATCCATGCTTATCCGAACATGTCGTTGATCATACTTCTTTCATTATGCTGATGTATCTCTTAGTATAGCCTATCCATAACGTAGACATAGTATAATAACATAATATCAACTCATAACCACATGATTCCTCATAGCTAGGAACCTCTTCATGCCATTCAACTGGATAAGAAATCATTTCTCCACAAGAATGATCCTTGACAACCTTATCATGGAAAATTTTAGGGGCGAATTTTCGCCCTTGGGCTAAATTAAGGGGTTTTATATTTTTATTCGGCGAATATTTTGTATATTTTGTATCACAGTACATTGTTACAAAATCGCCTCAAATTTATTTTATAAAAAAATTAGGTATGGAGGTTGGCCCACCTTATTTTAAGGGAGGGTAAAAAAAGTAAATTTAGCCCTTAAAATTGGGAGTTACAATCTTCCATTCACCCTCATTTTCAAGAAAATGTATTTATGATAGTTATAAATAAAAATATAAATACAGTGGAGGTATGGTTAATAAATAAAATCTCTTTTTATACTTACTCCAAAAGTATGGTAAATAAATAAAAATACAAATAAACTAGAGGTATGGTAAATAAATAAAACCTCTTTTTATATTTAGTACATAAGCCTCTTTCTATTTAAGAAGGCCCAAAAACGAGGTTTCATTTAAGTGAATCCTATGGGCCAAATATGTCGTACCTCCAAAAACCCTACACGTGGCAAAAAATAAAATAAAAAACAAATAATAGCAAATTTCTTTTTTTTACTAAGGGAAACTATCAATCGGATGACCTGTCCCTACAGTACTCATTACCTTGGTTGCTCGTTGAAAGTTTCTGGCGACGGATTGTTGGTTTTCGGGAATGTTTATGGCTTGGTACTTTTCGGACTGTGGCTCATTAACCCCACACGCTCCTTGGGAGACTCCCGCCTCCTCACGACTGTAAACACAGCACCATTGCTTCACACTTGGCAATTTCATTGATTATGCATTGGGTGATTTGTACCATTGTATTAATGCTTGGCTTATGATGCTGATTTTTTCCCCTGCTCAGCCTCTTACATGGCACGAGCAGACTCTACTCTCCACAGTCACTACTCTCGAATCCTTCGCCACATCACGGAAGATGATCTGGGTAATGATATGATGGTTTCACACTTCGAGGTTTGATCTTCCCCAACTCTGGGTTACCTAGCTGCATTCTCATTTCCCTCTCTCGGTGACAGCTCTGTTCCTTTCCTCTATTTTTCTGCGGGTTTTCTCTGTCTATCGTTCTAGGCCTTGAACAAGTTTGGAGTCCACCAGATGCATGGATATGGTGCGCTTCTCTCATGGATGAAACTAGGTAATGGTTTTGTAATGTAATTTTTAGTGCTTTCTGTCACTCAATCTTATTTATTTTTTTTGTGTTCTGTTAAACATTGTTTTCACCAAACTCGGCTAACTAATGTCAATGTGGTTTTCTAGCTGTAGAGTCCTCCTCAGGAGTCTCGATCTCTCAATTGTGGCTATGGGGTCAGCATCTTGCCAGTCTTCAGAGTTCACGGCTCTGGGTAAGAAACTTGTCTCCCAACAACTATTCCTAAATCGAGCTTGGCTCTTATACTGCTGTGGATTTGGGTCTGTCGACTTACTATTTTTTTCATACATCTTTGTTTGAAGTATTGCGGGGTTATCAACGGATTAAATTATGACAGACGAGGGCTGCAAGGGTTGAGACCTATACCCTTTACTCGGGTAAAGGGTTTTGGGGTTTTGTTGCTCTCACATCTTTATGTAAATGTTTTAAGAAACTACCAAGGTTTATCCCATGGCGTATTGGGTTGTTGTTTGTGAGCTGAACTAGAGCTAAGAGCATCCCTCCAGGATAACTTGAATGATACTGTTCACATTGTTTTGGTGAAGCTTAATCACTCCTCCTTTTGTGCATATGCATTCACATGAACTTGATGAGTTTAATAACCAGTTATAACTGTTGCTCCCATGCTATATTTTAGTTGTTTGATATAATATGATGGTATTGTTTCCCAATTCTTGTTTCCTATTCGGATAATTAAGTGGGTATGTCGTAATGGAATCTGTCATGATTTTTCCATTCATCCTTTAAAATTTAATCAGGGATTCTAAACGAAATCTCTTTGCTATCTGTTGATAAAATTATGTCTCTATGCTATCGGATATTGTTCACTACTATTTCCCACTGTTCCTGTAATTATTTCTGAGTGATTAAGTACTGTATGCAACATTTCTTGCTTATTAAGGGATGTGTAACTCCTTCCTGTAGGGTTTGGAAAAGTCCGGTTTGTAATGTAGCTCTTGATGACTCCCTTGTCCATTACAGAATGCTCTCCTATCCGAGCGTTCAATGGTCCATCCTTAGTTACCATATGGGAAGGAAATTCTCCCACGCATCATATTTCATGGAAACCCATGACTCACCTGTGTTCCAGCATGTATATTTTATAAAGAAATTTATATATATCAAGTGGTTTGTCATTAAAACAGCTCTAGGTTATTACCCGTAACACAACAAAATTTATAAACTCATAACTCTCATGTTTTCTTTCATCATTCCTGCTATTGTGGACAAAAGGAATCTCATTCCACCCATTTCCTTCTTTCTGTTATTTCTCCAGGGCGTATGGTTACGGTTTTCAGTTTGTACTTACCATGTTAGCATTTTCTCCCTTTTTTTTTTATATGTATGAATATCACTATTATACCATAGGGGTCTCACTTCGTCCTTACGCTCGGGTTTATGCGGTCCAACATCCTTTCATCCTACAACATTCCCTACAGTTTAACATTTACTCACGTATGTTTACAGAGTTTTAAGGGGTTCTAAATACTCATCCTTATTTTTTGTTACTCCAAAGGAAGACGATGTTTTACAGTTCAAATCGTTACATTGTGATTTAAACAAGACAATATTGCATAGAAGTTTTTCAGCTAAAGTCTTTTCTTTTCCTATGAATGATACGAACTTAATCAATACATAACAATAAAATGTTCAATACCTGTTCTTTTGGATGTCTGTTTGTTATTTCAGAAAAAACAATTCGCCTCTGTTCTCTGAACTGCTGTGAGTTGCGAACCACTCCGGGTATCAAGCCTATCCTTTATCCTCCGCTTACTAATTTCCCACCCAACCTTGAGATTCATCTTTCAAGACTAGAGTCTCATCTCCTAGCTCTCTTGCAGGACCACTGTCCTCAACAAGATATACGCACTAAGTGCTCGGTTATCTGGTCATCACCAGACTTAGCCCGACTGTTCTCTTTTCTTTTTTCCTCTACCTGTCTCTAGAGCGCAAATTTTTCCTCCCCCCTCCTCCTTTTCTTTAGAGGCCCTTCCAGTTAGGGGAGGTAGTTAGGGTTGCAGTTACAACATCCTTCCTTTCCAACTTCCCCCTCCAAAAGTTGTCAGCATTTCAAGAAAACATTTGTTATAATTTTTTTTAAAGAAACACAGTAATAAAAAATATTATTAAATCTCAACCGTAATAATGTCATATTCATTTTGTCTTTTACCACAGTAAAATCAATTATTTACATTTTCCCGGGGCATTACATCTCCCCCTCCTGAAGTTGGACATCGTCTTAATGTCTAATGTTCATAAACAACCCTAGGTAAGCCATTTTCATGAGTTCTTCATCTTCCGAGGTGGCCTCATCAAGCCCAAAGTGATGTCACTACACTTTAACTTGGGTAATAGCTCACTTCCGAAGTTGTACTTCTCTCCGGTCAAGAATGTTCAGTGCCTCGACCAAGATTTCTCCTTCTGGTTCGACCTGCAACATGCAATATTCTAAATTAGTTTCTTTTAAAGAAAACTTTTAGACTGATCTACTGGAAATAATTCTCACCTGTACATCCTGCCATTTGATTACATGTTTAGGATCATAAACATATATTTTTAATACGGAGTCATGGAAGACATTGTGGACTCGGATGTGACTTGGCAGGGTGAGTTGGTAAGCCACCAGCCCAATTCTTTCTAAGATCTGGAATGGTCCACAATATCAGGGTGCCAACTTGGTACATCCGCTCCATTGCAATGTACTCCTTATTGCTTGAATTCTTACATACACATGATCACCGACTTGGTATTCTTTAAATCTCCTTTTCTGGTCAGCAAAAATCTTTTGCTTGTCCTGAGTGGCTTTTAAATTAGCCCGTACCTGCTTAACCATTTCCTCCATTTCCTTAAGAATTTCGGGGCCAGGCATCAATTTGTCCTCGGGTGATTCCCAACTGGAGGGTGTACAACACTTTCGTCCATACAGTACTTCAAATGGGCTCATCTGCAGTGATGTATGATAGCCATTATTGTATGCAAACTCGACCAAGTGTAGGTAATCTTCCCACCGGGTCGGCTGCTGCATTACATGTGCCCTTAACATATCTTCCACCACCTGGTTTACCCGTTCTGTTTGCCCATCAGTCTTAGGGTGATATGCCGTACTGAAATTCAGTTGAGTTCCCAATTATGCAAACAATGTTTTCCAAAAGGCCAATGTAAATTTTACATCACGGTGTGAGATTATTGTTTTCGGTAATCCATGCGACCTAAATATTTTTTTAATAAATATATGAGCAATCTATACAGCTCTATAAGTAGATTTCATAGGTATAAAATGTGTTGATTTACTTAGTTTGTCCACCGCCACCATGATGGAGTCGTTATTTTTCTTTGTCTTGGGCAAACCTGTTATAAAGTCCATAGAAATGGTTTCCCACTTCCATTCCAGAATGGGTAGCGGTTGCAATAATCCCGCAGGATGTTGGTGTTCTGCCTTGATTTGTTGACACTCTAAGCAATGTGCCAAGTACTCTACCACATATCTTTCCATTCTTGGCCAGTAATATTCTTTTCGAAGTGCAGTGATCATTTTCTGATATCCCAGGTGTCCAGCATAGTGGTTGATATGAAATTCATCTAAAACCAAATTTTTAATGTTGTTCTGATTGGGCACATATCGCCTCTTCCTGTAGTACAATACTCCAGCATCATCCACCCTATAATCTTGCTGATTTCCTTGCTGGTAGACTAGTGTACTTGCTTTTTTATCTGCTGGTATACAGTATCTTGCTCTGCTGCTTTTTTAATCATCTCCTCGAAGGGGCTTTTCCATTCGCTACAGGAAATTTCATATAAACATTGTACTTTCTGACTTAACATGTCCGCCACCCGGTTTTCTTTCCCTTTCAAATGTTTGATTTCAAATTCAAAACCACTTAGGAAATCCACCGACTGTGCTTGCTTAGCATTTAAAGTGGGCTAGCTAAAATAATTGGTCAGACTATGGTGGTCGGTTAGTAATAAAAATTTTCTTCCCATAAGATAGTGTCACCACATCTTCAAGGCGTGTATGACAGCTGCCAATTCTAAGTCATAAGCGGAATATTTCTGCTCATGTTCTTTTAGTTTTATGGACTCGTAAGCAATTACCTTCCCTTCTTGCATCAACACACCTCCTATACCTTCCTTGCTTGCATCTGTGCACATCACATAGTCCTTATTAGGATCAACTATGCTCAGAATGGGTGCGGTGGTGAGCAGATGCTTAAGTTGTACAAAACTTTTTTAGCACTCTGGGGTCCACCTGAAATCTCTTCCTTTTTTCTGTAAGGAAGTGATAGGATACACTACCCTTGAGAATCCCTCTACAAATTGTCTATAATAACCGATTAATCCCATAAAGGATCTGATGTCTGCTACATATGGTCTTTATCTTTTCGGGATCTACCGCGATCCCCTTCATGATTATATGGCCCAAATACTATATTTCTTCCTTGAAGAAGTCACACTTGCTGAACTTGGCATATAACTGGTGTTGTCAGAGGGTTTGCAACACTAATCGGAGGTGCTATTTGTGCTCTTCCATAATGCAGGAATATATCAGTATATCATCAACAAATATGAGCACAAATCTATCCAAATATTGATGAAATATGTTGTTCATCAAGCACATGAAAGTTGCGGGGGCATTGGTTAGCCCAAAGAGTAGCACCACAAACTCATAATGTCCATTCCTTGTCCTAAAATTTGTTTTAGCTATGTCTTCTTCCTTAATTCTGATTTGGTGATACCCTGACCATAGATCAATCTTGGAAAATATGGTTTCCCCTTTCACCTGGTCGAAAAGTTCATCAATCCGGGAAAGAGGATACTTATGTTTTATTGTAAGTTTATTCAATTGGCGATAATCTATGCACATGTGAAGGGTCCCATCTTTTTTCTTAACAAACAGTATTGGAGCTCCCCAAGGGGACACACTAAGGTGCATATAGTTTTTATCTAACAGCTCCTATAACTACATTTTTAACTTGGTCAACTCTGGTGTACTCATTCTGTAGGGTGCTCGGATACCGGGGCTACCCCCGGTACCAACTCGATGGTATATTCTATATCCCTCTTG
>APFE030568849.1:0-36369 GCA_000404065.3 Pinus taeda
GAGGGCTTTATCCCTTTGAAGGAGGACCTAGTAACTTCCCTCCATTGCACTATAAATTAAGGCATTGGGCTCGTTGCTAGAGAGGTTAGAAGCTGAACATTTTTTAGGGTAAATGCTGATGGAATTGGGACTTCCTAGTTAATCTTGAGAGGAGAGATCACATACCTTTGGCTTCATTGGGAAGTGAGTGAAACTCGTCAAAGTAGAGGAGACTTCTTGTCGGACCATGGGAGGATCTTGTACAGCATCAAGGCACAGGTTGTAAAGTTCTTCTTTGATTTGAATTAATACAATCAGATTCATTTTTCTCAACAAATTGTCTTATGTGGTTTGTTTCATAATCTCCTTGATCATTATGATGAATATGCTTTATGATATTGGCTTTTCAGGTGCTATTTAATTTGGTTTGCTTGTTTGTGTTTCCAGAATTACACTTCAAGGAAGCTCATTTGGAGCGAGGGAGCGAGGCTTCCACAAACTTGCATTGGACTCAATGTAGGCCCAAAACACTTGTTTGCCTTTGTTTTACTTGCATATTTAGAGAAAGATAGTTTTTGATTGGCTTGCTTGTCACTAGATATCTTTAGATACTAGGAAGGTCGATCTTGTCCGCAACCTTGACTCATTCCATGTGACAAGCCCTATCCTCTATGCCAAGCTCATGGAGCTCATATCTATTCTTACTGTTCAGGAGGTGGATGAGTCGATTTGCATCGTTAGGTTTATCTCCTAATTCTTCCCTTACTTTCTAGATGGTGTTAGTGGCTACCTTCACCAATTTAGTTTGCTCAAATATAACTTGGATTGATGGCCAGATACATTGACAGAGTCAATGATATTGGCCCAGAGCATCTCTTTAGTATGTCCTAGTGGATTCTGCAGTGTCAAATCTTTCTCTAGGACTTGGATTTTCTCACCCATTCTTTGGGATTTTTGTGTTCCTTCTCTTTACTGATTTTGGGAAAGTTTGCAAGCAATTTACAAACTTGCCACTTTCTCCTTTAATCTTTTGAGCTTTGTAGCTTGGATGGACATCTCCTCCTTAGCTTTTACCAGTTTTGCTATTTTCTTAGTTAATGTACCTGCTGTTGTAGTCGACTCAGTTCTAATTGGCAGTGTTGTGGTAGGTGGAACTGTAGGTGCCAATGATGTTGCCATTGTGGAAGGAACTACTATTGATACTATGGGGATGATAGTTTTGGATGTTGTAGTCAGTCACTTTGCTTAGATTGAATCAAAGTGTCCAACTCCTTCTATGTTCCTTTAAGATGATCATTTAGCTTTAGGACTAGGTACATAAGCTCTTCATGTCCTTGTTGTGATTCTAGGAATTTCATTGTTTGAGGGTGATGCAGCTGGGGAAGAGATGCTTCTTCAGTGCAACAATGTCATAATTCTTCTTTCTAATTAGCTACCCTATTGCTTTCACATCCTTGGGATCATGTCCCAATTCTATCACTAAGTCCTATAAGGACTTGATTCTTGTATCTTTGGCCTGTGAGGATGATCTGAAAATGGAATGTACTTGTTTAAGGGTGCAAGGTATCCATTTTCCATAATTTCAAATGTGAGTTATACACTCCAAGTGACCTCTAAAAAGGTGAAAACTTCTTATTTCTTATACAAAGATAGACTGTAGGGGCATTCACCAAACATGTTACCTCTAATGAGAGGATGAGTTCCAGAGGCTACATGGCCCTCTATAGGCTCTGCCTAAAGAAATAACAAAGTAAGCACTTAGAAGTCTTTGACATACACATACTTGAAGTTTGATGTCTTGCAGAATAAGACGAATAACTTTCTACAGCTGAATAGTTGATTATGTGTGTATGCAAGTTATGTATATTTGTTGTTTAAAACTTTATATCAGTTTTGTTTAGCATATCATTTTCAGCAAATAAAGACATCAAAATGATAAAGCAGTGCACCCCTTCTGGGCTACATCTGCTGGACCAAGCCTCTCCAACTAGGCTTGTCCTCTTGAATTAAAAATGCTACAAAGGATAATAAAAGAATATGAATGTCTCAAAAGACCAATCTGACTGTAAATATAGAATCAAAAGATAAGAATTATCTAAACATGCTCTTTCCCAAGCACTAAACAGTAAAATTGTACCTGATACAGTACTTTCCCCAATTGGCCCTGATGGCTTTTTAAACTTGCATGGAGAATTTCGAGGTTAATATGAACTCAATTGGTTCTGAAACCTCTTCCATTAGACTCAGAAGGTCGAAAATAGCAGACATAGGCTTTTGAATCACCAAAAATGGATGAACATAGCCTCCAAACAACTCAAGCACTGAAATGGCCCTAGTGGCCCTAAAGATTCCCTGAAGCTAAACAGTGAAAATAATGTCTCAACAGGAAAAATGAGTTGTAGAAATGGATTCAAAATGCTGAAAACCTTAAGGAATGACCTTCGTTCCACATTCACTGGCTGCACAATTCCCAATGCAGCTCCCAAACTGATTTGGCTCTGGTGGCTCCTGGAACTTCCATGAAGCAAAAACACATACAAATGACCTCAGATGGATATGAAACCTATGCCAATTGCTTCAGAAGGTCGAAGAGACCCAAAATCAAAAAACAATTCATCCAAAACGGACTTTCCTAGCCAAAGTTATGGCCATTTACTCCGAACTCCCAGTTGGTCCTAAAAAAACTCCAGATAACTTTAGTTACGGCCAGATAGGCCCGCCAAATATGGCGGGCCCGCCCAAATTTGGCAGTTAACTCCTCATTCAATGCGCATGTGACCGAGATAAGTGGCTGGAGGTTTGTATCGGATTCTGTGCCGACGGTTAAGGGTTTAGGCCCACGGTTCAATGGCAGAGGTCACATGTATGGGGGCCGGCCATTAGGGGCTGGCCCCCTTGGGTCTCCACCCAAACCACATTTAAACTTCATATAGACTTTTTGCTGCTATCCAAACAAGTTCCATTGATATGGCCTAATAGTAAGGCATGGGAGTGTTACAAGGTAGGTCGCGTGTTCAAACCTCAACCCAACCAAAATTTTGAACATATGCACATCTATGTTGACGTCATCCCTGGGCATGTGGCAGCCTCTGGGCTTGCCATGTGGCATTCTGTCATTCTCTGCCCAAAAGGAATATTCCATGGAATATTCTGTGGAATATTCTTTTTTTTTTTTTAATTTTTTTGAAAAAAATCAAAAATTAAGGGTTATTGAGCGATTTTGTTTTTGGCATAACTTTCTCATACGGTGACCATTTTTCGAACCGCTTGTTGCGCCAGAATCAAGAGGACGAGCTCTATCCGGTCATTCAGGTTTGAACTAGTTCTAAGCAATTTCATTTTTGATCATTTTACGACACTTGGTCCTGATCCCCTGATCACACCTCCCAAATGAGAAGGCTTTTGGTCCCCAAAAGCTTACTGAATCTCTGAACTGAACTGTACAACACTTGAGGAACAAAAATATCCTCTTTCGTTAAGCTAAAAGAGCATATTGATGCCAAAATGTCCTGCCTTGCCAACTGTCGTCATGGTGACTTTTCGCTGCATAAGCCAAGTACTCATCGAATCCCGACCAAGTTCTTTCGCCAGACAAATCTAAAATTACAAGAACCAGCAATGAAACTTGCTGATATATGAGCTGAAATATTCCTCTGAACATGTGGGCTTGCCAATTGTCACGATGCCCATCCATGGCACCTCTGCTCCAGAAGAAGAGCTGCCTCCCAAATGAGAAGGCTTTTACAAAGATGAAACACTTCATCATTTCTCCAATTTACAATCTTGGAGATCAAATTAGCTTTTTCCAAGTCAATATTACATTACATACATGGTTAAAAAAAAATTAATCAACCCTTCAAGTTAATCACACATACATGTTTAAAATACAAGGAAATCATCATGATCCCTATGCTCATGCATATCATTCTCATGCATGCAGTTTATCTTTCAACTTTCGCTTAAGTACAATCAAAAGTACAATATCCTCGATCACATGTACATGTACTTTCAAAGCTGAAATGAATATAACTTTCGCTATGATAGAGTGAGTCTCATACTCAGCTTTTCCATCGCGCAACTTGCATTCCCTTAACAAAGTAATGCATTCAATCAAAAGACATGCAACTTTAATTGGATAAGAATTCTAACCATTTCTTACCAATCCATTTCAAAGGCGCTTCCTTTAACTGCACATCAATATCAACATGCGTGTCATCTTGACACATATCAATGATGGAAACTTCCTTCCCATTCTTGCTATACTCTTTCTCCAATTTCTTCAACTTTCGTGGAAGCATTGTTGGATTCAGAGTCCAACACCTTTCAGCAGTATGTCCTTGCTTATGGAAATAGGTGCTACACTTATGCATCCTCTTGACATCATGATTTCCTTGTCCAATGGACCTTTGGCTTCTTGCTTCCTTTCCTTCAAAAGTTTCCTGTATGTGGCCATTCTCTTCCAACATCTAGAAACATTATGGTTATCTAAACCACAAAAAGAGCATGCAATTCTTTTCCAATGCTTATGTGGAAATTTACCATGCTTTACATGATTAAAGGAAATATGATTGAAATCAGATTTATAACTTTCTCTTTCACCTTCATTGCCTTCATGAGGAGGTGAATCAAATGAAGAAGAAGCTCCTTTTGGAACACCATCAATCCCTTCAATGGTTTTAGAGCTTTCACAATTCTCTTGTTCAAGTGCATGCTTATGCACACCTTCTTCTTGCAAGGTGTGTTTCAAACTATTGCATTCCCCAAGAATACAATCTTTACCAACTTGAGGTAGGGAACTTGGAAATGAAACTCCTTCCAGGAACTGTTTCAATTTCCTTCATGGCTTCTTTGGAACTTTCTCCACAATATTGTCCACAGCCAAGACCCAAATTCTTAGGCCTTACCTCAACGATTATTGGCTCAACTATACCCTGTGCATGTTTTCCCAATCCGTTTCCTTAATATCCCATTTTGGACATCAACTTAGACCCTATGCCTCTGGTATGTTTCTCGAAAGAACCAACACACTTTTCAATTGAGGAAATTGAAGAAAAGTTTGAATGATTTACCTCATCCTCATGCATTTTATTGGACAAAGCTTCTTGAGCTTGAAGGAGTTGTTTCTCCATGTCATGTAGTGTTTGGAGAATTATTTCCTTCTCATCCTTCATAGCCAACAATTGTGCATGAAGCTTAACACTTTCTCTTTGATCCTCAATGAGAATATGCACCATGTCCTTCACCTTAATGAACTCATTCTTCATGTCATCATTGAAGAATTTTGTGAAGGAGGAAACTTCACTTGTGGAAGAAGTTGACATTATGTAAATGGTAAATTAAGCAAAATAAACTTCCAAATAAGAGTTCTCAAAGCTTTCAATCGAATGACAAGCTTTAACCAAATGTCAAACAAAAACAATTCTTCTTATTCAAGCAACCATTTGCAACAAATAAAACAGTCAATCTCTTACACTGCTTTAACACCTTTTGCACAAACAAATGCTCAACCCGAACTCTGATACCATCTAATCTGAAAATGGAATGTACTTGTTTAAGGGTGCAAGGTAACCATTTTCCATAATTTCAAATGTGAGTTATACACTCCAAGTGACCTCTAAAAAGGTGAAAACTTCTTATTTCTTATACAGAGAGACTGTAGGGGAATTCACTGGACATGTCACCTCTAAAGAGAGGATGAGTTCCAGAGGCTACCTAGCCCTCTACAGGATCTGCCTAAAGAAATAACAAAGTAAACACTTAGAAGTCTTTGACATACACATACTTGAAGTTTGATGTCTTGCGGAATAAGACAAATAAATTTCTACAGCTAAATAGGTGATTATGTGTGTATGCAAATTATGTATATTTGTTGTTTAACACTTTATATCAGTTTTGTTTAGCATATCATTTTTAGCAAATAAATACATCAAAATGATAAAGCAGTTCACCCCTTCTGGGCTACATCTGTTGGACCAAGCCTCTCCAACTAGGCTTGTCCTCTTGTATTAAAAATGCTACAAAGGCTAATACAAGAATATGAATGTCTTGAAAGACTGATTTGACTGTAAATACAGAATCAGAAGATAGGAATTAGCTAAACATGCTCTGTCCCAAGCACTAAACAGTGAAATTGTACCTGATACAATACTTTCCCCAATTGGCCCTGATGGATTTTTGAACTTGCATGGAGAATTTCGAGGTGAAGATGATCTCAATTGGTTCTAAAACCTCTGCCATTAGACTCAGAAGGTCTAAAATAGTAGACATAGGCTTTTGAATCACCAAAAATGGATGAACATAGCCTCCAAACAGCTCAAGCACTGAAGTGGCCCTAGTGGCCGTAAAAGCTTCCCTGAAGCTAAACAGTGAGAAGAATGATTCAACATGCAAAACGAGCTGTAGAAATGGATTTAGAATGCTGAAAACCTTAAGGAATGACCTTCGTTCCATATTCACTGGTTGCACAATTCCCAATGCAGCTCCCAAATTGATTTGGCTCTAGTGGCTCCTGGAACTTCCATGAAGCAAAAACACCTGAAAATGAACTCAGATGGCTATGAAACCTATTCCAATCACTTTAGAAGGTCGAAGAGACCCAAAATAAATAAATAAATCGTCCAAAATGGACTTTCCTAGCCAAAGTTATGGCCATTTACTCTCAACTGCCAGGTGGTCCTAAAAAAACTCCAAATAACTTTAGTTACGGCTAGATAGGCCCTCCAAATATGGCGGGCCCGCCAAAATTTGGCACCTCCGCCAATGCCTCGACTATAAAGACTGGCATTTAACTCCTCATTCAGCACGCATGTGACCGGGATAAGTGGCTGGAGGTTTGTATCGGATTCCGTGCTGGCGGTTAAGGGTTTAGGCCCACGGTTCAATGGCGAAGGTCACATGTATGGGGGCTGGCCGTTAGGGGCTGGCCCCCTTGGGGCTCCGCCCAAACCACGTTTAAACTTCATATAAACTTTATGCCACCATCCAAACAAGTCCCAATGATATGGCCTAACGGTAAGGCGTGGGAGTGTTACAAGGTAGGTCGCGTGTTCAAACCTCAACCCGACCAAAATTTTGAACATATGCACATCTATGCTGATGTCATCCCTGGCCACGTGGTAGCCTTCGGGCTTGCCATGTGGCATTCTGCCATTCGCTGCCCAAAAGGAATATTCCATGGAATATTTTGTGGAACATTCTTTTTTTAATTTTTTTTGAAAAAATTCAAAAATTAAGGGTTATTGAACGTTTTTGTTTTTGGCATAACTTTCTCATACGGTGACCATTTTTTGAACCGTTTGCGACGCCGAAATTAGGAGGACGAGATCTATCCGGTTGTTCAGGTTTGAACTAGTTCTGAGCACTTTCATTTTTTTACCATTTTACGACACTTGGTCCTGAGCTCCTGATCAGAGGAGGTCTTCTCCAACTAAAATTGAGTTGGCATATTGTTTAAAGAGTTTTCCAATTGGTGGGCTGCTATTGATTTCCTTATCAATGTAGAAAAAATAATCTCACCTGTATGCTTATGCAACTTTATCTAGTCAATGGGATGAATATCCATTGCCAATACTTCAAAATCTACTTTCTTAAAATCTGATGCTGTTCTTGGCTGCTGAGTGGTTGGCTTAACGAAAGTCATTTGAATTTTCCCCTATTTTAAATCAAAGGCTAACATAAGCCTTGTTTGATTGGTATGGGTCATATTCAGATACTATGCATAGGTTTGGGCTTTTAGCTTGTCATTTCTAGCCTTTATTTCTTAGTATCTCTCCTTGATATCTTGGTCTTTATCTGTTGGCATTTTGAAAGAGGATACCTCAACACTTTGTTTCCTTTCCAACATTTGAGTGTGTGATGTGGAAGGTTCTAGAGTGCCTCCAAATGGAGTGGCATGCCTGCTCCCATCTCTTTTAGTGCTGGTAACCTCATTTGACTCCTCTGTATATTTTGGTTCAGAGACATGATTCACTCTGTCTCTTAGCATCGCTTGTCTTTGCATAGGTTTGTGATGTTGCTCTTTCTGAAGTAGTGGCCCCTTCCTTGTTTCTCTTGAGGATTTTCTCCTCATTTAGAGGAGTCTGTAGTACTAGAGGTTTACTCATGGTGGTTTCTGGCCTATCTGATTTCTATGGTATGTTTGTTTGATCTGGCACTTTTGATCCCTCTGGCACCTATGATTCTTCTAGCACCTGTGATTCTTTTGGCACCTGCAAGAAAGAACCCTCATTAAGTTGTTTCTCTAGATCAATTAATGTATTTTCCACAACAACTTTAGTACTATCCATGTCCTCTAAAGTGTTTTCCACCCATTGTAATTGGTTGGAATACATTTCTATCTCAGGGATGTGGTGATGGATATAAGGAGCCATATTGTTTTTCTGCCTTCTTTTATAGATTAAGTCCAAGGGATCATATCTCCATATGAAGCTCTATTTTAGTTGTAATATTTGAAGGATTAGGTCTGCCTCCTTTCCAGCTTCTCTGCTATTACAAATGAAGGGACCTAATTGGTCTTTGATCTTGAGCTGGGCTTTCTTTTTGGCTTTAACAAAGTGTACCTCATCTGAATTTATTATCTACCTGCAGTACTCCAGAGCAAATAACCTCATTGGGAGGTATTTAGGTAGTTTGTATGGGGCCAACTCACAGCCATAAATTCTGATCTCAGTGTGGTTTTGGTACAAGTACAAATCCCCTACTTTGGATTGTTTTGACAGTTGCAAGATCCTCTTTATATCTAAACTGATTCTTAGAGGAGGGCTTCCTATCAACATTGTCACAATGGGATGCACAAATAGGCCTATGAAGTTTGCATATGAATATGGGGAGTGATATTTATGGATCAATGGAGTCTAGAAAATTACTGATCTAGGATGAACTTTTGTGTCAAGCTTCTAGAGAGTAAAGGGGAACTTATCTACTTGGTAGTATAGAAAAAGGTGATACAAAACAGAGGAATACCTGAAGACTCGCTCATTACTCATCCCAAGGAATTGGTCATGCATTCTATCGGCTATAAACTTGGCATAATCATAAATGATAGTAGGAGGCTGTCTTGGAGTGAAGATGGACATGAAATCCAAGGTGATTTCATATATATACTCAATGGTGGTATAACCTAGGACACTGGATATCATTGCTAGGATGTCTTGGCCAAATGGGGAAAATATGGTATACACATATGGAGAAGGTTCTTTGGGGGTATAATTTTCTTCTACAATGAAGGTTTGGATTATTTGAGTCAATCTTGCAGGGCTGAGTTTGGGGTATAAGTCCAACAGATCTCCAATGGAGAGGGGAGTCAAATTTTGGCTAGGCTTGATTTCTAGCATCTATTGATAGATTCAGTAGTGATGGTGAAAAATATGGTCTGGTTAGGGGACATCACTGCTCTTTGAATGGGGATAAAATTTGCATGGAAGTAATGGACAATCTCTGGGAAAATGTGAACTTCAGGAAATTGGTACTTGGGAAAATTGGACTCCAAAAAACCAATTTTATCAGCATGGTTTAGGTATTGGTCTTTGTATCAGCAGTATAGTTTGAGAGGGGCTTCATGGATAGAGGTGTTCTTTATCTGGAAATCCTTATCATCCAAGGGGAGGTGTTCTAGATCCAGATGAGGAGTGGAAATAGGTCTAACATCCATGGCAATTGGGGCAACCTTTCTTAGTTCTTGTGGATTTGAGAGTGGGGGAGGTGATTTTCATTCCTTTAGGGAAATGGTCATTTAGTACAGAGTAGGTTTCAATTGCTAGAGTTTCTTTAATTAATTTTTTACCTTAACTAAGAGAACTCAATAACTGGTTCTAAAATTGACAAGGTTTTCCAGTGAATTATGGCTTAAATACCTGGAATTAAGGAGAATTGGCTCTGAATAGGGAGACTAGCAACTGTGAACGATTAAAAGGCTCTAAGTAGGCTGGAAAGCAAACTGGGTGCTTTGTGGCGCCTTTAGGGTGAAATTGGATGCAGGTTGATAGCTTCAACATTCGCAGGTGCATGCATGGAGGTTTAAAGTTGAACAAATGATAAAAACAAATGATTTGGGGCTTTTTGGCTTTATGCACAAAAGTCAATTTTGGCGAGTACAGGTGAAAAATGGTCATTTTTTCGTGTAGTGGGGTGAATAGTAACCATTTTGGCGTGTAGCGGGTGGGCGGTAAATGGTTTCCATGGCACTGCTTTTGGGGGCTTGGTGGTATTGGGGGAAGGCTGCCCGATTCCATACGTTGAATGACACGTAGCATCAGGGGCCTAGCGGAAAACAACTTTTTCGGGCGGGTATTGTTCAGACGACGGGCCCACCCGAAATGGATAATGGCCATCAGATTTGGAGGGTAGTGATTGTACGGTGATCGGGGGTTGAGGAAATTGCACGGGAGGGTAGTTGGGGGGGGGGGGGGGGGGGGCGCGACCTGTTGATTAAGTGTGACGATTTTGAGTTAATGAGGGATTAAGGCAGTGTTAAGGTATCAGGGTCAGTACCGACGAGTTTTAAACATAGGATTATCTAACTTAATCGAAAATCAATTAGTTAGAGGATTTTCGGGGTTTGGGTGAAATTATAGTTTATATTTTAAACTAGGGTATAGGGTTAGTTAATATGCGGGAGTTAAATGTATACGGGGAAAAAGGGTTTTTATTTGGGATTTAATAAATCAAATTAGTAATTAATAAAATGAGCAGAAAGGGGCACCATACCCTAAGTAAATGTTTTTCATGATTTTGAATGCTTTTTCACATGTTAACATAAATAATTAGGATATGGTGTTTTTGTGGTATTTTGATATGAAAATGATTTATGTGGGGTGGATAAATACTTTTCCTAGGTAAAAGTGTTTTAACCTTAGGAAAGGAGTATTATTAGGGAAAATGAATGAACTAAAGGGGGGGATGCATTTTTGTAGGGGGATTATGGTACTTGTTATCCCTAAATCATTGAGCCGAGGGTCTGGTCCATCCGAAAGTCAGAGAAATGCTCTGAGCCTCTTTGACTTAGGGTTTTCAAGTACTTAGAACTTTATAATGGGAAATTAGTAAAGGAAAGGGGTAAAATGAATGGGGGAAGTTAATTAGCTGACTTTGTAAATCATTTTCATGCTTGATTTCCAATTGATATCTAGAATTTTTATGATGTGACTGATAAATATGCTTTTGTCTAATCAATCATGATACTTCTGCAACCTTTCTTCTACTTACCCATCCACTCATCCCACCATCTTCACTTCTCTTTATTAGGGTGCATTTGAGCTAGAAAACCATTATCAAACATTTTTCTTTCTCTTTACAATAGTAAACTAACTACATCTAACCTTATTACATCCAAGGGCTCAGATTGAATAGTTGAGCTCCTTTCATTTAATCTACCTATCTAAGGATCTGCCAAGATTAAGTAGTTTGGTCAGATTTTTATTCTCTATCTATAGACATGAGATTTAAAACATGAAATAGCCAAGTTTAAACATTTTGACTATCATGGATTGTGGAAAATATTACAAACTGCACACAATCATTATTATGCATAGAAGTAAATAGTAGTGGAATTTTGACTTGCACACTTTCATGGTCTTTTGTTTTTTTTGGTTCATATTTTTAACTTTTTTGGACCTTTTCTTATTCTTTTTGTCCTTTGATTTTATTTTAGGATGTACCCTCTTTTCATTTTTTGATTTTTTGAATATATAAAACATTTACAGAAAGAAAAGAGTCACTTAAAGATATCATAGACTTGTTTTCAGCTCTTGAGGAGACATACATCAAATTCTTCGGATGTCAAACAACCCCTCATCCTATGCCGCAATATGTGAAAATAAGGTGGTCGTGCAGGAAGTGGAAAATCAGTAAGACAAGGGATTGTTGAGAATTCTTAATAGGAGGAAGAAATTCCCGTTGGCCTATATTTCCATTAAGGATCATATTGTATGAAGTAAAGAGTCATAAGGTGATAAAAGCCGAGATAAAACATTGGATTGCCTACACTTTTCCACCAAAGACTATCATGCATATGATCCTAGGAAAATTGTCAACAAACATTGTCAAAGGATTGGTCATAATACAGGGTATTCATCCATGTCCAAAGTAGATGATGCAAATATAAATAACTCGTACAATTCTAGAATGAATACACATCCGGTTATGGAGACCAGCCCACCCCACGATTCACCAGCTTAGGAATTATAGGATTAGGAGGAGGAGGAAATAACACCTCCAACAAAGAAATAGCTTCCAGGTAAAGGATCTGGTATTCATCAGGCAAGTAATAGGAAATGGAAGGTCAACCATTTAATCATAGGAGAAAATCAAGCATAATTGAAGAAGAGATAAGAATAATAAGAAGAAGAAGAAGAAGAAGAAGGAGAAGAAGGAGAAGAAGAAGAAGAAGAGAGCATGAAGTAGGATGAGTTTTTGGAGGAGCAACAGGTAGAAGAAGAAGATAGGAGGAGGATATAAGAAGAGAAGAAGAGGTGGTCCTAGGAGGAGGAAGCAACACAAAGGCTCGAAGAAGAGCAATCGACTCAAGGTCTAGAAGAGGAACAATTTGAGGAAGAAGACAACATCCAACCCATGGATGATGAGCTAGGTACTCCAGAAGAACAACCACTCACAGAGGGTCATATTCATTTGGAGAGATGGGGATTTCACCTCCACTAGTAGATAGAGACAAATGTTTGTAGCGTAACGTTTGACCATCTCAAGAAGAGGATCATGCAGGAAATGTAGATACTTTCCAAATTATCCTCTTAACCTAGTCTCAGTCACTATAGAGAAGGTGATAACCTCTAACACTAAAAGGAATCCAAGGGTGGTCATGGCGACAAATGTTGCATTCATGACAATGACACAGGGTAACTTTGAGTACTTAGTGAATGAGAATGCCAGGTTGAGAAGAGAACTGGCCATGGTGAAGCAACACGTAGAACATCTTGCAATGGAGAACCAATGACTTTCATCACAAAACTTAAGTACCACATAATGGTAGTCAACTATTCTAGAAGAATTTGGACCAATGGAGGATACGATGGGATGACTATATGACGCGATGATACTTATACAGTAGGTCATGGATCCTCTCATTGGAATTCATAAGAACGCAAAAAAAAGTGGTGAAGATATTGAAGATAACAAATAGAGAAGATGATCAAATGCAGGAGTGGGGTGCCAAATATCTGGATGCTCCACAATATTTTCAAAGGAAAGACAAGGTTTCCAGTGAGATAGACAAAGTTCGGTTGAGAATCCACCTACAAAATTAAAATCATCTTGGAGAATAATCGATTAGTACTATGGTGTCATACAACTGACTACACAATGGTTTTGCGTCCCTAACACAGAAACATGGGATGCTTGCCATCATAACTCTTGAAGAAAATAGAGGGAGGGAAGTAATATTCTAGGAGATTAGGGATTACATTGAAAAAATTCAAGCAAGTAACGTAACAGGAAGGCTTGGAGCTTTTGCACCAGTCAAAGCACACATGGAGCTTTCATGGTTATGGAATAATGTACAATCCAGCTCCAAGAACATACTAATGGAGGAATTGGAGGTGAAGATGTGCTATAAAGGAGACTTGCTAGATTGGATTGAAGGCATTGCTAAGGAGTTCAAATCACGGAACACTTACATCACAAACGAACTCGATGAAGAAGCAAATGATTTATCCATTTGAACAATCTTTGTTCTTTTAACAGTTTTGTCTTATTAGGCCACTGTCTCATTTGTAAATTGTCTTATTTAATGAAGTACAAGGGACACATGTGGAATATGAAAAGCCACACATTGGATAGTAATGAGTCATGCTAGAACATGAAGAATCATAGAAGACAAAGAGTCATGGGAAGCTCAAAGGTCATTGTGTTTATTATAAATAGATCCTCATAACTCAAGCAAAAGGGTTTTGGTTGGGCTCTTGGGAGGATTAACCTTGGCTTCTCTTGTGCTACAAGGTGATAGATTATTCTTTAGAGAATCAAGTCGTGGCTTCGTGTTCCACTATTGGATATAATGTTTCATCTACGTAACAATGTACTTGGGATCTTATACTTATAATCACAAGCTCAACGAGCTGGAATTATTTCATGCATGTTTCATAGATGTAGTTGGACTATTCTAGTTATGCTTATTGTATATGTTTCTTTATTCACATACTAAGTTAATGGACTATTTTGTTGCTTATCTATGACTATCATTAAAGCAATGTTGTTATATTTTAATGATTGTTGTTTACTATGTTGACTAACCTGCAATTACTCAACAAGTCTTTCTCTTCATTTCTAGGTCCCCTTTTAGGATAATACTATTACTTTTCTAACCGGTGGGTCATTTCCCTCACCAGCCGTATAAGTCTCCCTGTACACCTTACATTGGGTGTCTCACAAAGCTCACATTCTTGCTGACCCAAAGAAGCATTGCATTCTCTTATGTCCGATTGTAACTAAGATATATCCCAGAAAACCATTCCAACGATGGCCAAACCGTATAACAATATGGGACTCATACTCAAGGGGACTTAGAACATACTCCATAGATGCAAGGGTGACTCATATTTGATACTCTGAACAAGGGTGACTTGATGATGCTACCACATGGGGGGAGGCCCAATGGGGACTGTAAAAACATGAGTAAAAAATGGTTACTCATGATGACAAATGACATGTGAGTCCACTAGTGCAAAGGTAAAGTTGTACCTGAGTACGGGTGGCTCATATGAATAAATCTGATTTTAAAAGCCATAAAGTGGGACCTCGTGGAAAAAATGGCTTCTCGATGAAGTGTAAAATTACCAAAAACAAAGAGATATCCATGATAGAAGTTGGTGAGAGCTTTCCAACAGTGCTCACGGTTAATCAAAATGAGCTACGGTTTGGTCATAATGGGAAATGGAAAAGCTAGGGGTTTTCTTATAAAAAGCCTTCTTGTCCCCAAATCCAATTCATTTGCATAGTGATCTGGTGAATAATTTTGAGAGGAGGAGAAGGCCCTAAATATTGAGGAGATCATAGCAGATAAATTGATCGTCAAAATTCAAAGTTATGACTTTTAGGTAGGTGACCTTACTTGTCTAAAAATCGCCTTAATGCTTCTTGGAATGATGGTTCTTGGTAAAGAATTAAGGGGTGAAAGGAATACAATAATGAACTACTAAAGAAGGTCTAGGATCATCCCTGCCCACGAAGTCAAAAGTGGGGACCGAGTGATAAGTGTGGTATCACATATATTAGAATATTTAAAGATATGGTATCAAACATCTACGATATGTGATGTGTATATATGGCTCGTCGAAGAGGCCAATATGACAAATTATCTAAGGAATGAAAGGATAATTGACCATACCTATCTCATTGGGATTTAGGCCAAGACTTATATTAATCAAGTGAGAAGGTGGCCAGGGTCCATTATGCCCCCAAGCATGGGATATTGGAGGGGACTTATTAGGTGTGCAAAAGTGGGAATGATGCCCCTAGCTGGATGAATTTGTGGAGATTTGTTCTGTTCCAAGTGCTCGAATAAGGGATTAAAGAATTTAACCCAACTGGCACAAGATCCTCCAGAGGATGATGAGTAGATGTAGGGGCATATGTTCCCCCAAATTTTGGATGGATGGATGTAGCATGCTATGGAGAATGTCAAATGTATTTAGAATAATGTACTCTATGCAAAATTTGATGATGCGGTTCGCCATTTATTTATTTTATAGTTGCCTTCTTATGGGAAGAATGGATAAATACAGTTAGAGAAAGGAAATGGTGGATTAAAAATCTTGTTTGGAATTGCATACATGAGTCAAATGGACTGAATTTTTGGGTTCACAAACATGGTGTCACCATACCAAAGAGTGGCTTTGGACATAATGAACTGATGCTCACTTAAATGACATTGGTATTTCACAACAACAATGTCAAAGTGATTTGGTTGTTGACATAATATGTACAGATGATTAAGTGGATCATTCCAAAATAGATATGGAGTGAGATGGGACTCTAGAAGTTCTTCAATGTGGGGAAGAATAATTTTATTAGAGTCAACATTACCAGATGCACTAGGAGGGTTAGGGAGAATTTCTTCTCTTGGACTCTTAGAAGTGGATGCCCCCTTACCCAAACAATGAGTGGAAATGTAATGGCCACAAGGTGGATGTGGTTCGAATTCATGGGTTCAAACTAAGGAGTGATGTAATCAACCATCATCATGGGAGAAAAGTTTCACATGCACATCATCGGAAGGGATATATAGATGACTAGTAGATGAGACATCTATTGATGTTGAAATACAATTATTCTCCAAAGAACGTTTGACAAAATTATACTAAGAAAATATGGTAGATTACTAATACATCAATCCCATGGATGATGATAGGTAGAGAATAGGAGTGAACTATCTGTCATCTTGACATCAGGAGAAGGAATTACAATGGTGGGTTGGGAAGCTTCTTGTTTTGGCATGGTAGTGGGGCCAAAACTTGAAGGTAGAGGGGAAGTGGAATCACTAAGAGCGACATCTAAATCATGAAGTACTTGAAGTGTATCGTGGAAATCTACAAGATGGGGAAAGTGATAGGAATAATGGCCATAGTTATCACACAAATCATAGGGGTGATTTGTTCATAAATATCTGTTGTTCTTAGCTGACTCAAATAAAGGGACATGGACCTTAGAAATGTTAGAGTCAGGAAAGGTATTGGACACCACATTATTGATATGAGGGACCTTAGGAAAATTATTGGTGGCATGCCCAATAATAACACACAAAGCACATGGAGGAGTAGGCTTTGGTAGTTTAGGACGAGTTGGACTTGTTTGGGGTACCTTGCCTTTAGGTCCCTTTTTCTGGGTTTCCCCTCCTCACCATATGCTTGTGCAACATGAGTGGTTTCCTATTGAGGTTGTTATGGAACTGAAGCAAACAAAGGAGTAGGAACAGCAGGTTGAACCGAGGTCAAATCTTTGTTAGGTTTGAGTTGATTAGGAGGAGTTTTTGTGGGAGGACCAATGTACCATACTAGGATCCCCAAGATAATGTTAGTTAGACTCAACGTAGCCATAAAGGGGTAGAAAATATTTGAGGTGGCGGGAATAAGAAATGCATTTGACCAGAAGGGTAATGACTTGGAGGAACTTCTCCCGAATGGTTAAGATGTGGGGGAACAGTTCCAGGATTAAATGTGTTGGGAGAGATACCAGTAGAAGGAAATGGTCTTGGAGGAATTGTACCTAAAGGTTGGGTTTAGTTGGGAGCAGGAGGATGTAGAGGAGTTGGCTGCTGTGAAAGCATACCAGATAGCTAGTGGGTGATCTAGGATGCCTAAAGCATGCAAAAAATGGACGAGTTATGCTTAGAAGGAGTAGGCAGTGGGCCATAATAAGCCCCACACAATGTGTAATATTTATATACCCTAGGAGACACATTGTTTAGGGAAGTGATAGTATTATTTCCATTCATTGATGAGATAGTGGTTTGAGGAGATGTTTGAGACTGAGTGTCATAGTGAGTCAAATAATCGGTAGTGACTTTCTTTTCATTGTGAGGAAATATCACCTTACAAAATATAGCGGATGCGACAACATACATGGCATAGGTGTAACTATGACCCAACAAAATTTTATAATATAATGGGGCATCAATGACTTTGATATCAATCAAGATAGTCTTGTCAGAAATAGTAAGGGGACAATTGCGATACAAAGCGAGGGGCAACAAGGGATGACTGACCCAAGCATGAAAATTGATAGTCACTGGGGACATGTCAGGGGTACCAAGTTGCTTCCAAACACTAGAAACCATCAAATAGATGGAGGCACCTTCATCTATGATACAACAATAGACAATGACGTTCTTTATGTAGATTAGTATTTGAAAGTTAACCAGGAAGGAAGGGGATGATGTTCCACTTTTTCAATGTGAAATACAATCAAACAGTTGTTAGAGGGATCCATGGCACCTAAAGTAAATAATAAAGCTTTCCATTGGGATGGGAACACATGGAGGAATTACAACATTGACATGGAAACAGGGGACTAAACCAAGTCATCTACTATGGTATAAGTATGGGCGACTTTAGAAGAAGTAGCATTTCAACGTAATGGACCTTTTGGGATCTTGGGGACAACCTTGATTTAGGTAGAGGGATCTATAAGGTGTCATTTGGGGATGACCGAGGCTAAGTGGAAAGTTTAGGTTTGGAATCAGTCGCTAACTTTACAGGGGGCTTGTCAAATTGGCATGATCGAGTTTGGGTGTTGACTTGTTCGGTGTTGATTTCATTATAATTCATCATGAGGACTTGTTAATTATTCTGGCCAGATTGCAAAGGTTGAGGATTTGAATTACTTTATGTGGGTTGGGTGTAGCTACATATCCTTAGTGGGAAAAGGATTTGTAAGCACATCCATTTGTGATGAAGCAGGAGGGGGAAGAGGTGGATTAGTGGGTTGAGGCCTCTATAAGTAACTACTTGAGATTCCCATTCTTGGTGCATCTGAGGTAAAAGGGGACACTCGTGAGTATAATGGTGAAATACTCCACAATAGGCACAAGGTTTATTCATAATAAGAGCCTTTCTTTTCTTAGGTTGTCCATCCTCTTGCTGAGTTGCGGTATTAGGCTGGTCACCTGAAGGGGCATTAGGTGGTGGAGCTTGGTTACCTTGGTTGCCTTGAGATTGTTGGTTTTGGTTACCCTTCCCCTTATTATTTTTCTTGGAGTTGGGGTGATTGGTTTCACTTTGTTGAGAATACATTTGACCTTGAGGAGGTGGTTTTTTTTGTGGCAGAGGTGGAGGAGGCATGAAAGGTTGGGGTGTTGGTGTCAGAGGGGTTGGAGTGATAGGTGGTGCATAAGCATAGAAATAATTGGTGGAAATATTGGGATAACAAGGTGAAGCGAAAATTGGCCATGGCAGTGGCTGATGCAGATGGGGATATGCACATGACATGCTTGAAACTTGGTAAGTGTTGCCATCGGAAGGAGCAGGAGTGGGATAGGTGTAAGTGGAGCTAGTCCCCCTAATGGGTTAACCATAACTCATATGAGGTTCATGATATTTTGTAGGTCAAGGGTGTGAGATAGATACAACGATACCATCAGTGGAAAGAGATGCCCCCAGTGCATTAGCATAACCAAGTCAAGGAAAATAGGGAAGGGCAATATAAATATATCTTGATTGTTCATAGATCATGTCATATTTCAAATCTACTTGGAGTGCTTATTCCTCATTCTGGGGGAAGTGGGAGGCGAAATTTTTACCAATGGGGACTAAAAAAATTCTAAGGAATCAATCCATATAGATACGATTTTCAAATTTAGGATCCCTACACATTGTCCTCCTTTTACGCCATTCTTGAACATGGTTAGATAAGAAGGTGGCATAAGTTTGACGGAAAGAGGTCAAGAGTTTAATACTATTGTCATATTGGAGGGGTAACTGGAAGTATGAAATAAAAGATTTGGAGAAGGTTGCGAAGGTGGAATGGGAGGCACGTGGTTGGTCCACATACAAATGGAAGAAACTCCAGTAAGGGTGTGCTGGAAAAGATGAAGATAGATGGATTCTTTAGTGATGGAATTAGATGAACACCACATATGAAATGAAACATGATTTATGGGATCTTCTCTAGGATTTCCTTTGAACTTGAGGATGTCAGAAGTAATATTGATAGGCATAGTAGGCTAACTAGGGTCATGGAGAAGAGGATCATTGATGAGCTGGTTGAAATCAGGAAGGCTCAAACTAGCCATATAAGGGAGAAATGGGAGGTTATTGACCATACCAACAGAGGTTCCACTTGTGATGTTACCTTGGTTACCACGTTGGTTTTCCACACCCATATTAGTGTCTTAAATGGTGGTGATACAGTGTTGGGAAGACATGGAATTAAAGGAAAAACTGGAAGAATCAACAGAACCAGAGTTAGAATGAGGATTCAATGGAGGAACTCGAGGGGGAGGAGTAAGATGTCCTAAATGAAACTAGGGGCGAAGGCCACGAAGTCTTTGTGATAAATTCCTAAGGGGTATAATGATGTTAATACAAATATGACTTAATAGACTAAGAGGTGCTGATATGAGAAAAAGAGCAACAAACAACAAGAAAACACCTAGTGCAGTGTTTCCATATGTAAATTAACTATATTAATATGCTAGTCTATATGTGATATAAATCCTCAAACAAGTCCTAAATCTACTATTTTAGATGGCCTTCCAGAAGACTCCTTACTTGACAGAATCTGATCCTTGCAAGTAGAGATTTCCAGAGAAAGGTAGGGTAGAGAACCAATTGCTGCCCAAAACAAATCCTATAGGGTGTTTTCCTATGATTGGTGTCTACGATTACCTTTGTTCCATGGAGGTGGTCGAGTCCTGAGCTTCTTAGTGATCAACCATTGCACGGGATTCCCTACTACGGGTTGGGTAGCCCTGAGGAGAACTGCTCACACAGTGACCTAACATAACCCCCTCTTAATTGCGTTTCTGACACACTTTGGCTTTTGACCATGGGTTGGTGGAGGATTTTAAGCTCCCTAATATGTCAGCTTCTATGTCTCAATGTAAGTGATCGATGGGTGTATTGGAAGTCTATCCCACTGATCCTACACCTAACTACACAGATTATTTTGGCCTTAGTTCCCAAGTGGGATTAATATATGTGTGTTTAATTATTAAGGTGTAATGTTTCAAGTCTTAGATTGGCAGCGTTAATCAAGATCACATTCGCTTAGGGTGTGTGTGTGTGTGTGAAAATTATGTGTCAGGTGGATGAGTTAATTTAGCATGTTTTATGATGCTATGTGTTGTTGAAATTCAAGTGCTCAAAATTGTAATTAATGTTGTAAATGGATAGTAAAATGAAAAACAAATTGAAGCTCGTAAACCCCTACCCAAGAATGTTATCAAGTATCTAAAAAATAGGTAGCAAGAAAGCTACTTAGATACACACTTATGGCCAAAAGATATAATTCCTAAGGGGCTAGGATCTAAAGGCATTCGGCTGCTGAAAATGGCACAGATAATCAACAAAAATTAGAGGTGAAAATGTTGAAAATGGATAGGCAAGAAGCTCCAAAATCTAGGATTCACAAGGGGATCCTAAGGGGGAAAGGGAACACCAAAATATAAAGAGAGTAAAATGATGAAGAAACTTATCCAAAAGGGTTGTAAAATAGTGGACAAACCCTAGAAATCAATGGTTGAAAGTGTTGTACCCTAGACTCCTCAACTCAACAAATCTCTTTCTTAAAGATAGAGGTCTACTCTAAACCCTAGGGGGATTTTCCCTTGCTCAATGAGAAATTTATAAGAGAATTTGGACCAAGGGATGACTTGATAAAGACTAGGAACCCTTCCTAGTAAACATGCAACACAGTCGACAAATATTAAAATTTTAAAAATTGACAGAATGCGGAAACTAACCTGAAATGTGTGTTGGAATGCAGAAAAAGGTGTCAGAAGTGCATTTCAAAATGCAAAAAGGAGGCCAAAAAGTGTTTTTCTCCTGCAACTCTCGCTCAACAGATTTCACCCAGATTGTGTCATCTCCTACTCCGCTAGTACTTGTGGATCTAAAATTAGAAAGAATTTTTTTTTCCAAAAGCAAAGTGGATCTAAAATTAGAAACTAAGAGGCTAAAACTAACTAGAAAAACATTGAAAGTCACCAAGGATCTGAATTACTACACTAGTGGAGTAACCATTTGTAAGTGACTATGTAGCTAAAAACCTAGTGGAGTTGTCAATTGTTAGTGTAAAGATTTCAAAAAAGTGTACCAAAAATGATTCACTTAAGTCACTGGTGACAAGTGATCCTAAAAACAAAATATGGTTGTTTCTATGCTTCAAATCTACAATAGAAAATTATAAAACCATGCAGTAAAATATCTAATGCAAGCTCAAAACATTTTGCAGTGGAAAAAAGAAGTCTAATAAATAAATGGAAGCTTTTAAATGAATAATAATTTTATTAAAACACCTGGTGAAGAATATTTACAAAATGGGTATGTAAATCCCCCTCCATGGGATGGGTCTTTGATGTCCTTGTGCTTCAACGATCTTGTTCCTATGTCTCAAAATGTAGAAAACCCAAAAGAAAGATGGAACTCAAGTGGGAGCTCAAATGTTATTAGGTGATAATAGTGATGATGATAATGATCATGGTGAAGAATGAATGGAAAAAACTCTTATTTATAACAAAGTATTTGACTAAATTAGGAATTGGAAAATAATAAAATGTTATTGACCAAATCAAAATCTAACCGTTGGGAATACTTTATTATATTTTTTTGGAGAGGGAAAATATATTCAAAGTGGTCAAATATCTTTATTTAGAAAATGGTTGAAGTAATTAACAAATAAAATTATTTATTAACGAGTTTATGAGGATTAAAAAAAGTGTGAATTCAAAATAATTATTAAATAGTGATTTAACAATTATTCCAAAAATAAAATTAAGGAATAATAAATAAATAGTGATTTTATTTAATTATTCCTAGGTGATTTAGTCAAATGTGACAAGGAATAATTATCAAATAATGATTTAATAATTATTCCTAGAGAAAATTAAATAAAACATGATTTATTCATTTAATTATAAATCATTTAATAAAAATGGTTTACTAAATAATTTCCTATGTTGAAAGTGATTTTACTATGGTAAAAGCAATCTACATGGTGTATTTCGATCAACCTAGTTAGAAATGGCTAGGTAATCATTTTTTAGGTGATAACAATGGCCTTTGAAGTTTGAAATAAGCATGTTGACATGTAATAGGTGTAGACGAAAGTGTTATGCTGGACAAGTTCATTATGTACCACATGAACTTTATGAGCAAATGGATTGATTTTTATAATGAAAAGATGGAAGGAGTGTTAGAAGCAAGGAGACAATTTAAGAGATTGAACCCAAGGAATACCACATTAGTTATTGATCTACAAGCGGAATGGGGCAAATATTTCATGCTAGAATGGATTAATGAACAAATTCAAAATCAAATAGAAGATGCAAGTATATATTCAAACATAACAAAAGATGAAATCAACATGTCTAGAGGCTATGAAAGAAAGGCATAGTTGATATTTTACAAAATATTTCCTTATAGTTTTGACACTATTAACTATTTTAATATTTTTCATTATATTTGTTTTAACCGAAATAAATGGTCTTTCATAGGCAAGGAAATATCTAACAATGTGGGCATATGGTCAACATAATCATGTAGAACAAGTAGATGTAAAGAGATGATCCTTCTATTGTGGCATCATGGTTGAATTCAAGTAATCTAGTTGATTAAGCTAAACAAATAAGAATATTATTCAAGGGTATCTACAATATGTTGGGAAAATACAAAAATTATTGAGTTGGATTACCGCTCTTCTAAATGTTGTATTTTTATGTGTAGATGGTATGAAGCATTTGAGACGACACAAAGACATAATACCCATGTTGGATATACTGAGAGGGGGGTGAATCAATATTTCTTTTCAATTGTTATTATTACCAGTTTAGATTCTTTACAATTTTAATCAAAGAAATGATTTTAGTAATATAGGAAAATGTTGAATGCAATATCTGATGAATTTTTCCAAGCACCAACTTGGACCTTGATGAGGCTCCAACCTCTAGGGCTCCGAACCTATCTTACCAAGGCACCAACCTTGAATTTAGGAGCACCAAATCCAAGGACACCAATCCTTCCAATTCTGAGGCACCAAACCCAAGGGCTCCGACCCTATATATTTACTCTGTCAAGAAATGTTTGATTGTATTTTACTACTTCCAATGACTTCTTTATAAAATCCTGTCCTTGTAGTCTTTTCAACAGGTCATTGTCTGCGTTATGGCTTCCCTTCGTTTCTGAACCTTCCAGGATGAATTACGTCAAAATATTGTCCTCCCCCTCTCTCTTCTACTTCCTTCTTCGCTCGTCCTTCGGATTTTACTGCACCTTCGTCATCTGCTAGACCTTCAGCTTCTTGACCTTTGATATCCTCTATTTCTTCATGTTTAGGAGTTGTGATTTTTTTTTTTAAATTCTTATTTGTGCCCGAATCCCGATCGATCGATGCTTAAGGTGAGGTATTATAACTTGTATTTATATGGGTTTACCTAATACCCAAATGACACGTTCATTTGGAATCAGAGGCCGAATTTTTTATATTTACAGAGAAGCCTGAAAGGAGAGACTATAACCATATTATAATAGAAGTCTGGCGGTCCCCACATGCCACGTCACTGCTAATTGTAATCAAAACTTTCGAAGATCTCTTACTACAAAATATGATAGAGGCCCTTTTTAATATTCATCTAAGGCCCACATGGAGGTCCCATATGCCACATTATAAATCGCAATCACAATTTTCCGAAATCCCACAATCGAAAAGTTTGGAGATCTCTTACAAGCATGCTCATAACATAGCAATTGCCCTATTGCCGACTGAGTGGATGTGATATAATATTAAAAAATCATTAATAAGTCTATCGGGTCTACAAATTTTATCGCAATCAACGGTTTGGCTTTGTCAACCCTTATGACTTACGATATGACTCCCGACGAGGTGGAAACAATATTACATAAAGGTGTATTCTAATGGAGCTGTCAAGTCCTCATATTATATCAAAATTGACGTTTTAACATTACATCCCTTTAAGTCTTGTGATATGAAATAAAATTATACTAGTTGTTAGAAAATTATATATTACAGTGCAATGGAACACATAAAATATATTGCAAAAATATGAACACAGAAAATGCATAAAACACATAAAATAAGAGAGACACAGATATACGTGGTTCACCCAATATGGGCTACATCCACAAAGAAACAACCAATCCTTCCTTTTATATTATCCAATAAAATGAAGAGATACAACCTACAATAGATCTGTTGTAATTCCATCTTCGCTCTCAATCTCCTCTCTATTCCATGCTTAGAATATAGAGCTACATGGTCACAATAAAATTCCCTCATATATAGCGAGGGGTTTCCTTCTAAGGGAAAAACCCTAAATTAAACTTAATTTCTACCGTCATATTTCTGCCTAATGAATGACCCAGATTGACTATGAAATTACAACATTTAACAAGGCACTTTTACATCTATTTTTAGCTTCGGGGGCACTGCCCCTGATCCCCCACCAAGGGGGGGGGCTCCAAATAATCCCTGATGCCTAAAAGATGCAAAAACTAGACAAGCTAGGCTCAGAAGGAGTAGGCAGTGGGCCATAATAAATCCCAAGCAACATGTAATATTATATACCCTAGGAGACACATTGTTTAGGGAAGTGATAACCTTATTTCCATTCATTGATGAGATAGTGGTCTAAGGAGATGTCTGAGACTGAGGGTCATAGTGAGTCAACTAATCGATAGTGAATTTATTTCTGTTGTGAGGAAATACCATCTTATCAAATATAATGGATGTGACAACATACATGGCATAGGTGTAACTACGACCCAACAATATTTTATAATCTAATGGGGCATCAATGACTTCAATATCAATCAAGACAGTCTTGTTGGAAATAGTAAGGAGACAGTTGCGATACAAACCGAGGGGCTGTGAGGGATGACCGACCCAAGCACAAAAAGTGATAGTCGATGGGGACATGTTAGGGGAGCCAAGTTGCTTCCTAACACTAGCAACCATCAAATAGGTGGAAGCACCTTCTTCTATGATACACCACTAGAAAATGAAGTTCTTCATATAGATTGGTATTTGAAAGGTAACTGATGAAGGAAGGGGATGATGTTCCACTTTTTCAATGTCAAAGACAATCAAATGATTGTTAGAGGGATCCATGGAGCTTAAATTAAATAGTAGAGCTTTCCATTTAGATGGGAACATATGGAGGACTTACAACATTGACATAGAAACAAAGGACTGAACCAAGTCATCTACTATGGTATAGGTATGGACGACTTTAGAAGAAGTAGCATTTCGCCGTAATGGAACTTTGGGAATCTTGGGGGGAACCTCAATTTAGGTAGAGGGATCTGTAAGGTGTCATTTGGCGATGACAGAGGATAAGTGGAAAGTTTAGGTTGGGAATTAGTTGCTAACTTTGCATGGGGCTTGTCATATTGGCGTGATGAGTTTGGGCGTTGACTTGTTCAGTGTTGACTTTGTCGAAATTCATCATGAGGACCTATTAATTATTCTAGCCAGATTACGAAGGTTGAGGAGTTGCATTACCTTGTGTGGGTTGGGTGCCTACATATCCTTGATGGGAAAAGGATTGGTAAGCACATTCATTTGTGATGAAGCATGGGGGGAAGAGGTGGAGTAGTGGGTTGAGGTCCTCTAGAAGTAACTGCCTTAGATTTCCATTCTTGGTGCATCTGAGGTAAAAGGGGACACTTGTGAGTGTAATGGTGAAATAATCAGCAATAGGCACAAGGTTTATTCATAAGAAGAGCCTTTTTTTGCTTAGGTTGTCCATCCTCTTGCTGGGTTGTGGTATTAGGTTGGTCACTCAAAGGAGCATTAGGTGGTGGAGCTTGTACCTTAGTTACCTTGAGATTGTTGCTTCTAGTTACAATTCCCCTTATTATTTTGCTTGGAGTTGGGGTGATTGGTTGTGCTTTGTTGAGAATGCATTTCACCTTGAGGAGGTGGTTGTTGTTGTGGCAGAGGTGGATGAGGCATGAGAGGTTGGAGTGTTGGTGTCGGAGGGGATGGAGTGCTAGGTGGTGCATAAGGATAGAAATAATTGGTGGAATCATTGGGATAACTAAGTGAGGTGACAATTAGCCCTGGAAATGACTGATGTAGATGGGGAAATGCACATGACATGCTTGAAACTTGGTAAGTTTTGCCATTGGAAGGAGTAGGAGTGGGATATGTGTAAGTGAATTGGTCCCCCCGTGGGGTTAACCATAAATCATATGAGGTTCATGATATTTTGTAGATTAAGGCTATGAGATAGATCCAACAATATCATCAGCAACAAGAGCTGCCCCCAGTGCATTAGCAATGCTATGTCAAGGCAAATTGGGATGGAAATTATAAATAAATCTTGATTGTTCATAGATTAGGTCATATTTCAAAGGTAATTGGAGCACTTATCCTTCAAACTGGGGGAAGTGGGAGGCGACATTTTTTCCAATGGGGAGCAAAAACATTCTAAGCAACCAATCCATATGGACATGGTCTTCAAATTCAAGAGTTGAGTACCATTCTCATATTGGAGGGGTTACTGGAAGTGTGAAATAAAATCTCTGGAGAGAATTGTGAAGGTGGAATGGGAGGCATGTGGTTGGTCCATATACAACATGGAAGAAACTCTAGTAAGGGCATGTTGGAAAAGATGAAGATAGATGGATTCTTCAGTGATGGAATATGATGAACACCACATATGAAATGAGCTATAATGATTGATGGGATCTTCTCCAGGATTTCCTTCGAACTTAAGGATGTCAGAAGGAATATTGGTAGGCATAGCAGTCTGACTGGGGTCATGGAGAAGAGGATTTTCGATGAGTTGGCTGAAATCAGGAAGGCTCAAACTAGCCATATAAGGGAGAAAGCAGAGGTTATTGACCATACTGACAAAGGTTCCACTTGTGGGGTTACCTTGGTTACCACATTGGTTTCCCACACCCACATTGGTGTCTTACATGGTGGCAATATAGTGTTGGGAAGACGTGGAATCAAAGGAAGAACTGGAGGAATCATTAGAACTAGAGTCATAATGAAGATTCAATGGAGGAACTCGAGGGGGAGGAGTAAGATGTCCTAGAGGAAACTGGGGGTGAAGGCCACACAACTTCCGTGATAAATTCCTAGGGGGTGAAATGATGTCAATACAAAGATGACTTAATAGACTAAAAGGTGATGATATGAGAAAAAGAGCAACAAACAACAAGAAAACACCTAGTGCAATGTGTAAATTAACTATATTAATATGCCAGTTTAATTCAAGAAAATACGTCCTATCAAAGAAAAATTACCTCTATCCTATAGGTGATGTGAATCCTCAAACAAGTCCTAAACATACTTTTTTAGATGGCCTTCCAGAAGACTTCTTACTTGACAGAATATGATCCCTGCAAGTAGAGTTTTCTAGAGAAAGGTAGGGTAGAGAACTAATTGTTGCCCACAACCAATCCTATAGGGTGTTTTCCTATGATTGGTCACTACGGTTACCTTTGAAAAATGAGGGTGGTCGAATCTTGAGCTTCTTGGTCATCAGCCACCGCACGGGATTCCCTATCACGGGTTGGGTAGCCCCAAGGAGAACTGCTCACATGATGACCTAACATAACCCACTCATAATTGGGTTTATGATGCGCTTCTTCTTTTGACCATGGGATGGTGAAGGAATTTAAGCTCCCTAATATGTCAACTTCTATGTCTCAATGTAAGTGATCGATGGGTGTATTTGAAGTCTATCCCACTGATCCTACACCTAACAACACATATTATTTTGTCCTTAGTTCCCAAGTGGGATTAATATATGTGTGTTGAATTTTTAAGGTGTAGTGTTTCAAGCCTTGGCTTGGCGGTCTTAACTAAGCTCATGTATGCTTAGTGTGTGTGTGTGTGAAAATGATGTGTCAAGTGGATGAGTTAATTTAGCATGTTTTATGATGTTGTGTGCTACTGAAAATGAAGTGCTGAGAAACTATAAATAATGATGTAAATGGATAGTAAAATGAACAATAAATCCAAGCTCGCAAAACCCTACCCAAGAAGGCTATCACATAGCTAAAAAAGAGATAGCAATCAAGCTACTCAGAGACACACTTATGGCCAAAATATCTAATGCCTAAAGGGCTAGGATCTAAAGGCACTAGGCTGTTGAAAATGGTGCAGACAATTAACAAAAATCAGAGGTGAAAATTTTGAAAAAGGATAAGCAAGAAGCTCCAAAACCTATGATTCACAAGGGGATCCTAAGGGGGGAAGGGAACACCAAAATCTAAATAGAGTAAAATAATGAAGAAACTTATCTAAAAGGGTTGTAAAACAGTGGAGAAAAGCCTAGAAATCAATGGTTGAAAGTGTTGTACCCTAGACTCCTCAACTCAACAAATCTCTTCCTAAATGATAGAGGTGTAATCTAAAACCTAGGGGGGATTTTCCCTTCCTCAATGAGAAATTACTAAGAGAATCTTGGCCTAGGGGTGACTTGATAAAGAATAGGAATCCTTCCCAGTACACATGCTACACTATCGACAAATCTGGAAAATTTTAAAAATTTGACAAAATGTGGAAACTAACTTGAAATGTGTGTTGGAATGCAGAAAAAGCTCTGAACAATGCATTCCAAAATGCAAAGTGCAGATTGTGTCGTCTCTTACTCGACTGGTACCTGTGACCTTGTGGAAAAATGCGGAAAACAAACAGAAACCAAAAAAATTCCAGAAAACAAAGTGGATCTAAAAATAGAAACTAAGAGGCTAAAACTAACTAGAAAAACATGAAAGCCACCAAGGATCTGAATTACTACACTAGTGGAGTCACCATTTGTAAGTGACTATGTAGCTAAAAGTCTAGTTGAGTCGCCATTTGTTAGTGTAAAGATTTCAAAAAATTGTACCAAAAATGATTCAATTAAGTCATTGGTGACAAGTGACCCTAAAAACAAAATGTGCTTGTCTCTATTCTTTAGATCTGAAATAAAAAATGATAAAACCTTGCAGTAAAATATCTAATGCAAGCCTAAAACATTTTGCAGTAGAAAAAAGAAGTATAATAACTCAATCGAAGCTTTTAAATGAGTAATAATTTTATTGAAACACCCGGTGAAGAATATTTATAACATGGGTATGTAAATCCCCCTCTGTGGGATGGGTATTTGATGTCCCTGTGCTTCAAAGATCTTGTTCTTCTCTCTTGAAGTGCAGAAAACCCAAAAGAAAGATGGAACTCAAGTGGGAGCTCAAATGTTATTAGGTGATAATAGTGATGATGATCATGATCACGGTGAAGAATGAATGGAAAAACCTCTTATTTATAACAAAGTATTTGACTAAATTAGGAATTGAAAAAAAATAAAATATTATTGACCAAATCAAAATCTAACCGTTAGGAATACTTTATTATATTTTTTGGAGAGGGAAAAGATATTCAAAGTGGTCAAATATCTTTATTTAGAAAATGGTTGAAATAATTAACAAATAAAATTATTTATTAACGAGTTTATGAGGATTAAGAAAAGTGTGAATTTGAAATAATTAATAAATAATGATTTAACAATTATTCCAAAAATAAAATTAAGAAATAATAAATAAATAGTGATTTATTTAATTATTCCTAGATGATTTAGTAAAATGTGACAAGGAATAATCATCAAATAATGATTTAATAATTACTCCTAGAGAAAATTAAATAAAAGATGAGTTATTCATTTAAATAGATAAAAAGAGGGAAGGAGTGTTAGAAGCAAGGAGACAATTTAAGAGATTGAACCCAAGGAATACCTCATTTCCTATTGATCTACAAGGGGAATGGGGCAAAGATTTCATGCTAGAATGGGTTAATGAACAAGTTTAAAATCAAATAGAAGATGTAGGTATATATTCAAACGTAATAAAAGATGAAATCAACATGTCTAGAGGATGTGAAAGAAAGGTATAGTTGGAATTTTACAAAATATTTCCTTATAGTTTTGACACTATTAATTGTTTTAATATTTTTCATTACATTTGTTTTAACCGAAATATATGCACTTTCATAGGCAAGGAAATATCTAACAATGAGGGCATAAAATAAATTTAAGGAATAATAATAAATAGTGATTTATTTAATTATTCCTAGGTGATTTAGTCAAATGTGACAAGGAATAATTATCAAATAATTATTTAATAATTATTCCTAGATAAAATTAAATAAAACATGATTTATTCATTTAATTATAAGTCATTTAATAAAAATGGTTTACTAAATCATTTCCTATGGTGAAAGTGATTTTACTATGGTAAAATTAATCCTACATGGTGTATCCACCTAGTTAGAAATGGCTAGGTAATCATTTTTTTAGGTGATAACAATGGCCTTTGAAGTTTGAAATAAGCATGTTGACATGTAATAGGTGTAGATGAAAGCCTTATGCTTGACAAGTGCATTAGGTACCACATGAACTTTATGAACAAATTGATTGATTCGTATGATACAAAGAGGGAAGGAGTGTTAGAAAAAAAGAGACAATTTAAGAGATTGAACCCAAGGAATACCCCATTTCCTATTGATCTACAAGGGGAATGGGGCAAAGATTTCATGCTAGAATGGGTTAAAGAACAAATTCAAAATCAAATAGAAGAAGTAGGTATATATTCAAATATAACAAAAGATGGTCTTTCACAGGCAAGGAAATATCTAACAATGTGGGAATATGGTCAACATAATCATGTAGAACGTGTAGATGTAAAGAGATGATCCTTCAATTGCGGCATAATGGTTGACTTCAAGTAATCCAGTCGATCAAGATCAAAAGATAAGAATATTATTCAAGGGAATCTACAATGTGTTGGGAAAGTACAAAAAATTATTGAGTTGGATTACCCTTCTAAATTTTGTATTTTATGTGTAGATGGTATGAAGCATTTGAGACAACATGAAGACATAGTACCCATGTTGGAAATACTGAGAGGGGGTGAATCGATATTTATTTTCAATTGTTATTATTACCAGTTCAAATTCTTTACAATTTTAATCAAAGAAATGATTTTATTAAATATAGAAAAAGATTGAATACAATATTCGAAGAATTTTACCAAGCACCAACTTGCACTTTGATGAGGCTCCAACTTATAGGGCTCTAACCCTATCTTACCAAGGAACCAGCCTTGAATTTAGGAGCACCAACTCCAAGGACACCAGTCCTTCCAATTTTGAGGCACCAACCACAAGGGCTGCAACCCTATAGATTTACTCTATCAAGAAATGTTTGATTGTATTATAATGCTTCCAAGGACTTCTTTACAAATTCCCGTCCCTGTAGTCTTTGCAACAGGTTTCTCTCTGTGATATGGCTTCACTTTGGTTCCAAACCGTCCAAGATGAATCAAGTCAAAATATTGTCCTCCCACTCTGTCTTCTACTTCATTATTCGCTCAAACTTCGACTTCTACAATACCTCCATCGTCTACTAGACCTTTGACTTCCTCTATCTCTTCTTGTTCACGAGTTGTGATTTTTTTTAATTCTTATCTATGCCCGATGCCCAATCGATCGATGCTTAAGGTGAGGTATTATAACTTGTATTTATACGGATTTCCCTAATACTTGAAACGACAAGTTCATTTGGAAGGAGAGACTGACTTATGGATATTTACGAAGAAACTATAAAGGAGAGACTATAACCATATTATAATAGAAGTCTGGCGGTCCCCACATGCCACGTCACTGCTAATTGCAATTGCAAATTTGGAAGGTATCTAACTACAATATATTGGAGAGGCCCTTTTTAATATTCATCCAAGGCCCACATGGAGGTCCCATATGCCACGTTATTAATTGTAATCGCAGTTTTCCAAAATCCCACAATCACAAATTTTGGCGGTCTCTTACAAGCATGCTCATAACATAGCCGATTGCCCTATTGGTGATGGAGTGGATGTGATATAATATTAAGCAATCGTTAATAAGTGTTTTGAGTCCACAACATTTATCACAATTGGTGGTTTATCTGTGTAAATCCTTAGACTTGCGATATGAATCTCACGACGTAGACGTGATATTACATAAAGGTGTATTCTAACGGAGTTGGTGGGTCCGCATATTATATCACACTCGTTGTTTTAACATTAAATCCCTTTAAATATTTTGATATGAAAGAAAGTTATACCAATTGTGTAAGGACTCTGGACACCACATATCTCCACAATGGTATGATATTGTCCACTTTGGGCCTAAGCCCTCATGGATTTGCTTTTGGACTTACCCCAAAAGGCCTCATACCAATGGAGATATTTGTCCATCCCTATATACCCATGATCCTCCCCACTTCTAGTCAATGTGGGACTTTGGTCGTATACCCAACAATCCTCCCCTCGAACAAAGGACCATCGAGCCTCCCCTCAAATGATTATCCATCCGTCCACTCTCTACCAACCAGGATTCTCCGCTCCAATGCGTTGGAAGCACACGCCTTACATGGAACACCACCTGCCTCGAGAGTTTGCTCTATCTCTGGTCAACTCCTCTTCACCGTGTTGGGACCAGGACACGTCCATGAAGAATCCAGAGCACACCGTCTGTCTAACCGAGCTCATCCACGGATCCCATCGTGATATTACCAGGGCCCACCACCTTCGTTCGACATTCCGAGGATTCATCCACTTGGCTAACTTCAGGGCATGGCTCTGATACCACTTGTAAGGACTCTGGGCACCACATATCTCCACAATGGTATGATATTGTCCACTTTGGGCCTAAGCCCTCATGGATTTGCTTTTGGACTTACCCCAAAAGGCCTCATACCAATTGAGATATTTGTCCATCCTTATATACCCATGATCCTCCCCACTTCTAGTCAATGTGGGACTTTGGTCGTATACCCAACAAATTGTTAGAAAATTATATATTACAGAGAAATGGAACACATAAAATATATTGCAGAAATATAAACACAAAAAACACATAAAACAAGAGAGACATAGGTATACATGCTTCACCCAATTTGTGCTACGTCCACAAAGAAACAACCAGTCCTTATTTTTATATTATCTAGAAAAATGAAGAGATACAACCTACAACAGATCCGCTGTAATTCCCTCTTCGCTCTCAATCTCCTCTCTCTTCCTCACTCAAAATACAAAGCTACATAGATGCAATACCATTCCCTCATATATAGCAAGGGGTTGCCTTCTAGGGAAAAAAACCCCTAAATTAAACATAATTTCTACCATCATATTTCTGCCGAATGAACGACCCATATTGACTACGAAATTACAAAATTTTTCAAGGAAATTTTACATTTATTTTTAGCTTCGAGGGCGCTGCCCTTGATCCCCCACCAGATGGGGGGCTCTAAATAATCTGTGATGCCTAAAGCATGCAAACAATGGACAATCTAGGCTCAGAAGGAGTAGGCAGTGGGCCATAATAAGCCCCAAGTAGCATGTAATATTTATATACCCTACGAGACACATTATTTAGGGAAGTGATAGTCTTATTTTCATTCATTAATGAGATAATGGCCCGAGGAGATGTCTGAGATTGAGGGTCATAGTGAGTCAAATCATCGATAGTGAATTTCTTTCTGTTGTGAGGAAATATAATCTTATGAAATATAGTAGACGTGACAACATACATGGCATAGGTGTAACTATGACCCAACAATATTTTATAATCTAATGGGGCATCAACAACTTTGATATCAATCAAGATAGTCTTGTTTGAAATAGTAAGGGGACAATTGCGATACAAATTGAGGGGCTGCGATGGATGATCGACCCAAGCATGAAATGTGATAGTCGATGGGGACATGTAAGGGGAACCAAGTTTCTTCCAAACACTAGTAGCCATCAAACAAGTGGAGTTGCCTTCGTCTACGATACACCACTAGACAATGATGTTATTTATGGAGATTGGTATTTGAAAGGTAACTGAGGAAGGAAGGGGATGATGCAACAATTTTTCAATGTCAAAGACAATCAAACGATTGTTAGAGGGATCCATGGCACCTAAAGTAAATAGTAGAGAATTCCATTGGGATGGAAACATATGGAGGACTTACAACATTGACATGGCAACATGGGACTGAACCAAGCTATCTACTATGGTGTAGGTATCAACAAATTTAGAAGAAGTAGAATTTCGAGGTAATGGACCTTTGAGGATCTTGGGGGGAACCTCGATTTAGATAGAGGGATCTATAGGGTGTCATTTGGCAATGACAGAGGCTAAGTGGAAAGTTTAGTTTGGGAATAAGTTACTAACTTTACAAGCCACTTGTCATATTGGCACGACTAAGTTTTGGCATTGACTTCATCGGAATTCATCATGAGTACCTGTTAATTATTCTGGCCAGATTGTGAAGGTTGAGGAGTTGCATTACCTTGTGTGGGTTGGGTGGCTACATATCCTTGATGGGAAAAGGATTTGTAAGCACATTCATTTGTGATGAAGCAAGAGGGGTAAGAGGTGGAGCAGTGGGTTTAGGTCCTCTAGAAGTAACTGCTTGAGATTCCCATTCTTGGCACATCTGAGGTAAAAGGGGACACTCATGAGTATAATGATGAAATACTATTAATAGGCGTAAGGTTTATTCATAATAAGAGCCTTGTTTTTCTTAGGTTGCCCATATGCTTGTTGGGTTGTGGTATTAGGTTGGTCACATGAGGGGGCATTATATGGTGGAGCTTGGTTACCTTGAGATTGTTGGTTCTGGTTACCCTTTCTCTTATTATTTTTGTTGGGGTTGGGGTGATTGGTTTCACTTTGTTGAGAATACATTTGACCTTAAGGAGGTAGTTGTTGTTGTGGAAGAGGTGGAGGAGGCATGAGAGGTTGGGGTTTTAGTTTTAGAGGAGTTGGAGTGCTAGGTGGTGCATAAGGATAGAAATAATTGGTGGAAGCATTGGGATAACTAGGTGAAGCAATAGTTGGCCCTGACAATGTCTGATGTAGATGGGGATATGCACATGAAATGCTTGAAACTTGGTAAGTGTTTCCATGGGAAGGAGTAGGAGTGGGATAGGTGTAAGTGGAATTGGTCCCCCCATGGGGTTAACCATAACTCATATGAGGTTCATGATATTTTGTAGGTTGAGATTGTGAGATAGATCCAACGCTACCATCAGTGGCAAGATATGCCCCCAGTGCATTAGCAACACCAAGTCAAGGTAAATCAGGAAGGACAGTATAAATATATCCTCATTTTTCATAGACGAGGTCATATTTCAATGCTACTAGTGGGCTCCAGTATTGCAGCAATAATGCTGCAACTCCTGGGACTCCCTTCTTTACTTTTATCAACCCGGTAGTTCGTAACAAACTTGGAAGTGACAGTGTTGTATGCAAAAGTACTAGCTCTTGTTGCAGCTGTCACTTGGTCAGCTGGCACAAGTCTGCTAGGAGCTTAAGCCAACTTCTATGATCTCTTAGAAGAAGATTTTTAATTGATGGATGAAAGCTAACTCGAAGAAAGCTAATCTATTTGCGAAAAGAGATTGAAAAACTGAAGGAAAGCGCAAACCCTAGCAAACACTAATTCTACCAGCTAGTCCTACTTATGCAAAGATGAGAACCCAAACTACTAAAAGAGATGCCATTACTTCTATGAAGGTAAAATACATGTGTCTAGACTACCTCTGTCCTAAGAAAACATCTTTTTGTATTTCTGATTAAGTTGTCAGTTTCATCATGCATATGCTTTCACTGTTCTTTAGTGTGCAGGGGTGGATCAAGGAGGAGAAATTCTTGGAAAAGGTTGGGAAGGTTCAGAGAGGGTCT
>APFE030568849.1:37809-50649 GCA_000404065.3 Pinus taeda
GCTCATCATCACCCCCTGCTAAAAGGGTTGCTCATCCTCTGAGCAACTAGTCCAGCTCCTCGTCTTTCATTGCTTTAATCGCCACCCTCACATCCCAGGCTTCTGAAGTAGTATCCTCCTCACTATCATGGAATCCAGCCTTCCTTTCCACATCTTCCCATTTCTTATGCTCTTCTTCTTCGGTGCCTCCTTCTGACAATCCCAAAAGCAAAGGTGGACTTAGCTTGAGGCCTATCTAGCTGGTCTGGAGGTTCTGCATAGACTTCTTGTAGAGAGGCACTCGTGCCAAGGCCTCCCTAATTCTAGTTGGAGTGTGAAATTCCCTGATTTTGAGGCTATGGGACAATGTGTTCCACCTACGGGTGCAAGCATGAACACAATCGTCCCCTAATAATCGCTCCATATCCTCGAAGTGTGTTATGGCCTGAGCCTACCGATCCATGTACTCTAATAAAGCCTGAGAGTTGGTTGCTAGGTGCTGGTGAGCGGATATCAATGCTGTGGGGTTCTCTAATCAGCAGTGGTTCATGTAGTTCTCGATCCATGACATTTCTGACCTCTGCCGCTCTCTTTTCTTCGTGGTTTAACCATGAGGTCATTGCCATCAGCTGCATGTCCCCTACTGCTGTGTTGGGGTCCCACGAGGTTATGTTTGGAAGGGCCAAATTATGAAGGTAAAACTATGAAAGCTTAGCCTTATCTTCCGATGAACTGTTGTTACATAAATCCATGAACTGCTGGGGGTTTTGGATTTGGGAGATACCCCTCTATGCCAATGTGTTGATTTGGAATTGCAGCCATTCATCCCTTAGGTATAGGCCATAGGATTTGGCTGGCTGCCTACATTGCAGAGCTTCGATTGCCCAACTGGCCATGCAGGCCAATTGTGCCTCCTTTTCTTGCATCTGCTGTTTTAGAGATTGTATCTCTATGCCTGCCTACAATTCCCTTTCCTGTAGTTGCCAGTTTAGTTCCTCAAGATCATCTTGCATTCCTTCTTTTTCTTGAGGTTCTGTTGTGGTATCCTTGGCTGTTGTGTCCTCTTCTTTCCTCTGTCCCTGTAGTTGTAGCTGTTTTCTAAGCAGCTCATTCTCTTCTCTTAACGTACTCTTGCCAAATCCCTTTGTGTTTCCTTGAGCCTTTCCTCTAGAGGCCCTATATCCGCTACCCCCTTGGATTTCGCAATCCTCATCCAAGTGTGGGTTCATACTCTTTCTTCCTCTAGTGCTAGAAACAATGGCACTGTGAATTTTTGAGGAATAATTTTGCCGGCCTCCAAAAAATTATAATAAGAGCCTAGGCTGGGCTGGGGGCTTGGTTCCATGATGACATCGGTCTTATCCTCCTCCTGTGATGACTTGGCTACTCTTTCCTCCATCTTCTTAGTTTCTTTCATCCTAGCCAAAGTTTCTTGTAGAACAGCCTCGGCATCTTGTAGAGAGGCTTCCGAGTTCAATTTCTCCATCCTTTCCCTCCATGAGGATGTTTTCGGGATCCCCCGCTCATAAGTAATGGATGCCCTGGAGGGGGACCTATCCTTTGGTGTGGTAGGGGTATCCACAATTGTGATTGGCTCTTTTGATGGAGGCTGGGGTCTGCCAGTCTTAATCCTCACACTCCTTCTTGCTTTAAAATACAGAGGAGTCTCCCTCTTTCATTTTTCCTTCGGCTTAGGAGAGGTACTTAGGGTGGCCAGCACAGTTGCTGCCTCCCTAGCTAGAATTTTGGCCGATTTCTCCTTCTGCTGTCCTTTTTTTGGACTTCTTGTAGAAAGTCCTGTAGTGGCTGGTTTCTGGCTTCCTGTAAAAGCCGTTTTTAAACTTCCTATAGAAATAGCCTTCTGGTTTCCTGTAGAAGCAGATGGCACTATTTTAGCCTGCTTGGCTAAGGGTGCTTTTTCCTTTAGCTTGGCTGAGGCTGCCTTAGGGGTGCCCTCACTGGCTTGGACTTTCTCAGTCCTTTCTACCCTGCTCTGTAGTCTTTTCTCCCTGGGTGTTGGTGTAATTTTACGACCCCCTGTTTTGGTAGCTTGGCCTTTTTCTTATGTTCCTTTCTTTTCTTTCTTTGGTGTTTTGCCCGGGGTTTCTTGTCCTTTAGCTTTCTTCTCTGTCTGAGTGTGCTCCTTCTCCTCGCTATTGAAGGAAGTGATCTCCTCGGCCAAAACTCGGATGTCAGCATCCTTAGACATATTCCAAAATTTTTCCCAGGAGAGAGGGACAGTGTAAGTGTGGAGTGCATCTTTCATGAGGAGCTTGATAAGCCCATTATGGGCTAGCTGGTCTGGTGTCCCCTCGCTCAGTTTGGTGGCACACTTAATCATGGATTGCAGGAGGAAGTAAGGAATGCTCAATTTTTGTTCTGAGGGTAGGTCCATTTGGTGCCTGAGTTCTGTGAGAAATCGGAAATGATAGCCATACACGATGTTAAATTGCCCCTCACATGTAATATACTTCATAATTTGGAGGTTGAATTCACTCCAGAATGGTTGTAGGCTAGTTCTTCGAAATCCATTCTTGTCCTCTGAAAATTGTTCCTCTGGCAAGAAGAACTCTTTTTTAGCTTTCTGACCCAATTTTCTCTTCTCCTTATCCCAGGGTACCCCCATCGGTAGATCAGTTACTCTGCTAATGAGCTGTGGGGTGAGTCTGAGGATCAATCCTCTGAAGTTGACAACGGTCAATGTCTTTGACTTCGGCTTCAAGGAACTTAGGAATTCTTCTGTAATTTCATCATCATGACCTTGAAGCTTGTCACAGAATGACATCTAGTGTGCACGGGAAAACAAGTCCACCACCTCAGAGGTTTCTCGTAATTTCTTGGAGTTTGAAGGTTCTTTTCTAATGAACCCTCCCGGCATGGTAAAAAAACTCTGTTTTTGTTTGTGCTTTAAGCAGACAGGGAATTTTGGGTGTGTTTCCTTCTCAGAGCGTTAAAAAAATAGTATCTTTGTATCAATTCCCCTGTTATGAACTTGCCTTCTTGTTTACAAAAGGAGGACTTCGGGGTTTCTCTACATAGAGAGTATAGCTACATCTCCATTATACTCACAGTCATATAAAATTGACAATTTTTCACCAGTGAGCCTTGACAGTGTCTCAATTTTTCTATAGGAGGGATTTTAATTCAAGACTCGTGGAGAAAATCTCGCATGCAGACCACGAAGACAATTTCAGGCAGCGATAAGAAAACGAATTTTGAATTCACAGACATACTTGCATTCACATTTTCCCTACCCCCTCAACACGTCGAATTCACCACCTTTTGAATTATTTGCATGGGAAAGTTATGTTCAGGCCTACCTCACTGAGAATTGCCACCCTCGACGTGAACAATCCAAGCTTCTTCATATACTGGGTTTCCTGTAGCAAAACTTCCTTTAGAAATCATTCCCGGCTTCTGGAGGATGTTACGATAGTTCAGGACAAGTCTGAGCAGAAGAAAGACGTTGGAACAGACCGAGAACTCGGGCTAACAACTTGCAGAGGAGGAGGACGCGTACTCGGCTGCGAAACGGTTGTGAGTGTAAATGACTGCAGTGTATCATAAGTTATTCTACCGGCCGATTTTGAATTGCTGTGGAATTCATGGTACAGGGGTGAGCTATCCTGGTCGATCCATTGGCCGACGTCACAACCATCATTCCTCGGCATGTCCCTGACTGCCGAATTCTTCCCTCTGCATTCACTGCCACCATTCCTGTCATATTTCCGCTTCTCCCTGACTGGACACTTCCCACGTGTCAATTGCTCGTCTTTTCGACATAACCAAGCCCATTCGGATCCTACGAGGTCATCTGACTGGTTGTGGTGGCCAATTGAATGGCTACCAGACTTTTTCAATCCTTCCATTCTCACAGTCATGCACATTTAAGTATAGCTTATGTAATTTGATGAAATAATGTTAGGCACTTACTTGTGCGGCCGTGGACGTGGTTTTTTCAGGTTTCGGGACGAGGAATGCTGGATTTGCTTGTTGCTGCTTCGTGGACAGGTGATGGAGCTCCTCTTCATTGGCTCTTGCTGGCTACGAGACCTTGAGACCTGATTTCCTGGTGGTGAATGTTGCATGCACCGGCTTCATGAGCTGCTGGTGTCTCCATGGTATGTGCTCCAGCCGGATCAGCTGCTACAGGATTCCTGTAGGACATCCTGTAGCCGTTTCTCCTCCTGGGGTGCATGCTGAGATAAATGAAGTCACGTTCACAGGTGAAGGGTCCTGAGGTCACCTTGATAGGTAAAGTGTGCGAGCCTCTGCATGCTTTATTCCCACTAAAAAACAAATTTTTTTATCTGAGAAAACAGGGTTCTGGTATGATTGTGTAGCTATATTCGACCAGATGGTAGCAATGGTGGTGAAAGGAGGTGAAACAAGTGGAGGATGGAAGAAAAGAGTGGTTGCATGCCTCCTCAACGGACTTCAAGCTTCAAATCCTTCTCCATAATCGATTCTGGCCCACCCAAAGGCTCTACAGGATGTTTCCTGTAGAAATACATAACTTCCTGTAGAAAGTCCTGTAGCTTCCTGTAGAAGGCCAAACCATGACCATATTGTGTCCAAACCTTGGAAAAAATGAGTGTTCATGGAGGGAGTGTATGTGAGGTTGCCTGGTAGCTTGCTAGGGACCCTTGTCTTTGAGTTGAGAGGCCTCCTTTTTGCATTGTGTTCCTACAACCTGCAACAATTTCCAAAGATTAAACTTGTTTTTTTCTCTTTCTTCCTTCTTCTTCTTTTTTCTTTTTCTTTCTTTTTGTTTCTTTTTTTCTCTTTTTTTTTTCTTAAGAGATAGCAGGGGCGCCTCAATGAGGTTTTCACCCCTACTATTTGCCTTGGGTGCCTCAGAGAGGTTTTCACCCAGGGGTCTTTTTATTCCAATTCTTTTTTTAGAGAGACAGCAGGGGCGCCTCAATGAGGTTTTCACCCCTACCATCTGCCTTGGGCGCCTCAGAAAGGTTTTCACCCAATGATCTTTTTTATTGCATTTTTTTTTTCTATATGTAATGATGCTTAGGGTGTGCCCAAAACAGAGGTATAACCCTTCTCTATGACCAGCACTGATTTTTCCACAGTTTTGATGAACTCTTGCCTCGAAAGAGGTTTCCTGTAGATCTTTAGTCGATGCCCATTAACGAGCATGGGGATGGCTTCTTCATCAATGGTACAGATAAGGACAGAACCATTGTCATTACACTTCTCCACTGCATACGGTCCTAGCCATCTTGTCCTCAGCTTCCATTTGAAATCCTTATGTCTGGAATCATACAGCAGCACCCAATCTCCCGGCTGGAATTGTTTGTCATTGAGTGCCGCTCATGCCATATCTTCCTCTGAAGTTGAACCACTTCTGAGTGGAGGAGGGCCTGCATTCGGTGTTCATCTAATCCATTCAGATGCAATAACCTTTCTTGTTGAGCATGGCTGAGATCTAGGTCTAGCTGAGCTACCGTCCTCAATGTGTTGTACTCAAACTCGATTGACAACAAAGCTCTCTTCCCATAGACTAGCTCATAAGGTGTGAAACTAGTTGTGGTCTTCCAAGTGGTGTTGTAGGCCCAAGTGGCCTCAACCAGGCGATTTGCCCAATCCTTTCTACTGCTGCGCACCACCTTAGTCAAAATACCTTCTAATGCTCTATTGGTGACTTCCACTTGCCCATTTGCTTGAGGATGATATGGGGTGGAAGTCCTATGCTTGATCTTGTGATGAGCGAGCAAGTCTTCAATTAAGTTGGGTAGCCAAATTTGTAGAAGATGTTTTCTCTTAAAAACTCAGCCACCTTTTCTTTTGTTGCTGCTTTGATTGCCTTGGTTTCCGCCCACTTTGTCAGATAGTCTGTGCACACAATGATGTAAGACCTTTGCCTTGAAGGAGGGTTGATAGGACCCAAAACATCCATACCCCACTTCTCAAATGGCTCAAGAGTCACTTGAGGTTGGAGAGGCATTTTTTCCCTTGGAGTCAGTTTCCCCATCCTTTGGCATCAGCCACATTAGCTGATATATCTTTTGATATCTTGACGAAGAGGGGGCCAATAGTAGCCTGCCTGTAGAATTTTGAAGGCATTCCTCTTGACTGCAAAATGTCCTCCAGAAGGCCCATCGTGACAGGTTAGGAGGATGTCAAAGACTTCCTCCTCCCTTACACAACGCCTTAAGATCTGAACGGGTGCCAAGTTTGAACAGGTTGCCCCTGATCCAAGTGAATGAGGCACTCTTCCTCACGGTTCTGCTCTTCTCCTTTGAGGATAGATGCGGAGGGAACTATGCTGAGACCAGATAGTTTGCTATATCAACAAACCATGGCAAGAGTACTGAGATAGTAAACAAATGTTCATCTGGCATCTGGTTATCCACTATTCCTTCTTCACCTGCAGGAAAATCCAATCTAGACAAGAAGTCAACAACAACATTTTCTTTACCTGGTTTGTCAACGATGGTCAAATCAAAATGCTGAAACAAAAGTAACCATCTAATAATACGAGCATTCACATCAGGCTTATTCATTAAATATCTAATTTCATCATGGTAAGTATGTACAAATGTTTAATAGCCAGTGATGTAGTGTCGGAACTTGTTCAGGGAATGGACCACGACCAAGAACTCTTTCTTAGTTACAGTATAATTCATTTATGCTTTGGATAAGTTTTTGCTGAAAAAGTATATGGCATATGGAAGTTTTTCTTCAACTTGTCCTAAGGCTGCCCCTATGGCTTTGTTCAAGGCATCAGTGTGGATGTGGAAAGGTAGGGCCTAGTTTGGGCCTCTCAAAATTGGGGCAAACACCAACTTATCCTTTAATTCATTCAGAGCCCTCTGACAGTCGTCAATCCATTTAAACTCAAAATCTTTTGCTAAGAGGCCAAACAATGGCGAGGCTAGCTTACTGAAGTCTTTAATGAATCTTCTATAATATCCTGCTAAGCCTATGAAACTCCGAACATCTCTTACCTTCTGAGGAGGTGGAACCTTTTTGATGATAGCAATTTTATTGGGATCCACCTGTAATCCTTGGCGAGAAATGGTATGACCTAACACGGTCCCTTCAGTCATTAAGAATTCACATTTTTCGGGGTTGAGGGACAAGTTCATCTCAATGCACTTGCTCAAAACTTTTCCCAGGTTGGACAAGGCTTCTTGGAAGCTAGACCCGTAAGGAGTAAAGTCATCCATATAGATTTCAACCGAATCATGAAACAACTCGGCAAAGATGCTCAATACAGCTCTCTGGAAAGTGGCAGGGGCATTGCATAGCCCAAAGGGAAGGACTTGGTAGGAAAAGGTACCCCATGGACAAGTGAAGGTGGTCTTATCTTGGTCCTCCGGGCTGATTTGGATCTGATTATACCCGCTGAACCCATCTAGGAAAGAGAAAAACTTATTCCCTACCAGTCCATCCAACACTTGATCTATGAAAGGTAAAGGGAAGTGGTGTTTCTTGGTGGCTTTGTTCAGTTCTCTGTAGTCCACACAAATTCTCCATTTCCCATTTTTCTTGGGTACCAACACCAGAGGGGAAACCCATTCACTATCCGAGATGGGGTAGATGAATCCTACATCTAACAATTTTTGCACTTATTCTTTAACAATGTTCTTAAGAGCTGGATTCATTCTCCTCTGAGGTTGCCTGACTGGTTTACAGTCCTCCTTAATGTAGATATGATGGGTACAGACTGAGGGATGGATTCCTTTCATTTCCTTGTAGCTCCAGGCAAAAGCCTCCAAATGGCGGGTCAAGAGGCTACATAGCTCCTTTTCCTGAGAGGGAGAGAGAGAGGAGCTGATATTTAAAGTTCTTCCAGGGCCAAACTCCACATTATTAACTCTGGGAGTGGTCGGATCAGTCGCACATAGTTCCACTAAAGCATTGGCTTGGGTATCTTCCACCAACTCTTCCAAGGATAGTGCACTAGGGGGAGGATTTTGGATTAAGTTCTCGATCAAATCATCCTCGGTTTGAGGACCTCCCTTGGTGGCCTCTACTGTGCATAATGGTGCAGAGTAGACCTCATCCTCTTCTCATTCTTCCAACCAGAGGGGTAAGTCATGTTCTAGCAGAGGTTGGGCAAGAGGGTATAGGACCAGCTGTTTGGACATAGGCCCATTTTTGATGGTCATGCTTCTTGCTCGACAGCTGATGTAAGCATCCGCAGTAGCCAGCCAAGGCCTTCCCAAAATGAGGGGATATCCAGTGAGTTTTTCCTTTGGCTGAAGGACCAAAAAGTCCGCAGGGTACTCCCAGGAGTCGATAGAGACAAAGACATCTTCCACAATCCCTTCGGGAGTCACGGTGGAGGGGTCTGCCAATTGCAGCACTGTCGAGGTATTCCTTAAGGAACTCTGAAGGTTGAGCTTAAGCATGGTGTCCCTGGTCATCACATTAATGGCGGCCCCTAGATTAATCAAGGTGTGGGGTATGATGGTGCCATTGATGTGGACATCAACTATAGGACTCCCAGGGTCCAAATACTTTGGACAGATTACTTGCCCCAACATGAGATCGGACAATTGTCCTATGACATTGATGGTTTAAGCATCTCTCTTTCGCCTGCCTGGGTGCCTGAAACACTTCTCCTTAATCAATTTGTTGTATATCGGTACATTTTTTATGGCCTGGAGAAGTGGTATTTTCACACACAACTGCTTGAGTTCTCCCAGAAGCTCATTCTCTTCTGGGTTGGGTTGTGTGGTTACTGTGAGTCTCTCAGGAAAGGGTGGAATGGCTTGGGGTTCACTTTCCTATTTCTCTTCCTCCTCCTCTAGGGGAGGAGGTTGGCGCTCTGGAAGGACCTTCCTAGATCACAGGTTGATCTCTTGGATCTCCACAACATAGGTAGGGCATGTTGTCTCCCCAATATATACCTGCTAGGCCTGTCTATTGTTGGGGTTCAGGTTCGGTTGAGCAGGCATCTAGGGTTTTCTTAGAGGAGCAGGAGGTAATGGTCATGGTTGATCTGGTGGTGGAGGCAGAATGGCGGGAGGAGTGTTGTACTGGGGCCTCCACCCCGGTTGAGGTGCATTCCACTGAGGTTGTGGCTGGGCATGAGAGTGAAACGAATGAGGAGGAGGTTGAGTATGGTATGGAGATGGATAAGATCACGGAGGAGGTGCGGACCAAGAAGGATGAGCAGGGGGGGCCAAGAAGGTATATGAGCGGATTGGTTGGGGTCATAATAAGCTTGGGATGTTCCTTGCATCCCCTCCTGGTAAGATTTGGGTCCATGTGGCCTCCTTTGGTTGAGGAAGTAGAGAGGTTCAGTAGCCACCTCAGTCCCTAGGTACATGGCTTTAAATCTAGGAAAGGTAGGGCATTGGTTGGTGGGGTGGTCTTCCTCACAAATGAAACATACCTCTACTGAGTGCAATGGGCACTCATTCTTGGGATGCTTCCTTGTGCACCTAGGAAAAAAAATGGCCAAATCCCTCTCATCTTCTTCTTTCTTTTGCTGAATTCGGAAGGTATCAAGTTGCATGGCAATAGTCTGTCTCATCTCACTCTTGAGGTCTTCCATCTGGTTAGCAAACTCATGCTTGGAGAAAGTGGTACTAGCTGAAAGATGATTCCCCCTACCTCTCTTTTGGGCCGCCCTAGAATGGTTTCTAAACACGTTCTTTATGTCCTCATAAGGTAGTTGGTAGATGTCTCCTCTAGCCAGCATGTTAAGGGTGTCTAGAAGGTCTTCAGGGACTCCTTGGAGCAGAACCAGCTTCAGAGATTCTGGGTCAAGTGTGCACCTGGCCCATTTATAATTGAGTTGGAACCTTTCCTCATAGTCTTCTAAAGATTCATCGCTTCCCATGGTCATTCGAAAGATTTCTCCCTTAGTTTCCTTGGATCTACAATAGTCCTGGTATTTGGCATTGAAAGCTTGTTGCATCTGAGCCCAAGTGGTGATACTATTTCCAGGTAACCCCATGAACCAGCGTAATGCTGCATCCTTGAGGGTAGAGGGAAAGAGTTTCAACTTTTGCTCATCCTCAGTATAGTCATAAGTTCGACAAAGGACAATAAACTCAAATAGGAAGGTATTAGGGTCTTCAGTAGTCAATCCATGGAAGTGAGGTAAAACAGAGGGGCTTATGTTTTTCATTTTCATGTCTCCATTGGTCTCTCGGATGGGAAAGGCACCTTCTATTCTCTCATCTTCTCTTCTACCATTTCGGTTTTCAGACATGGCTTCAGATGAAGTTTTCTCTAACTCTTCTTCTGTTATAGTATCTTCGTATATCTCAGGAGGTTCACCTATATGTTCTTCTGGCTCACTGTCACCAGAGAAGAGAGAAGGTTGACTCAGTGATGTGGTGGGGGTGTTGGGTAAGAATTTGCCGGTTTTATCTCTATTCCTAAGAGGCATGAAGTGGAAAGACTTTTGATTTCTTTTGTTTTTTTTCTTCTAGTACCTACAAAACTAAAATAGATTGAACTGCAACTAACTATGTTGCTGAAATGAAAATGCGGAATTGAAATGAAAGCAAGAAAGAACTAATCTATTTTGCTCAAATGAAATTGCAGGAATGAAATGCTAAGCTACACTTGTATAATTGAAATTGTGGAATTGAAATGCTAAGCTACGCTTGCAGAATTGAAATTGCGGAATTGAAATGCTAAGCTGAAATTGCAGAATTGAAATGCTAAGCTACACTTGCAGAATTGAAAGGCTAATCTATGAAAGCAGGAAATGTCTACTCTACTTTTGCGGAAATGAAATTGCAGAATGGAAATGAAATAAACTACTTAGCAGAAGGTTGTAGTGAGAAAAAGAAGAAAAGCAACAATCACCAATACTTTGACGCTTCCTCGGCAACGGCGCCAAAACAGATGGTGGGCTCCAGTATTGCAGCAATAATGCTGCAACTCTAGGGACTCCCTTCTTTACTTTTATCAACCCGGTTGCTCGTAACAAACTTGGAAGCGACAGTGTTGTATGCACAAGTACTAGCTCTTGCCGCAACTGTCACTTGGTCAGCCGGCACAAGTCCACTAGGGGCTTTAGCCAACTTCTATGAGTTCTCAGAAAAATATTTTAAGTGATGGATGAAAGCTAACTCAAAGGAAGCTAATCTACTTGCCAAAAGAAACTGAAAGCCAAAAAGGAACGCAAACCCTAACAAACCCTAATTCTACCAGCTAGTCCTACTGATGCAAAAATGAGAATGCAAACTACTGAAAGAGATGTCATTACTTCTATGAGGGTAAAATACATGTGTCTAGACTACCTTTGTCCTAAGGAAGCATCTTTTTTGTATTTTTTTGATTAAGTGTCGATTTTCACATGCATATGCTTGAACTGTGCTTTTCTGTGCAGCGGTGGATCAAGGAAGAGGAATGCTTGGAAATGGTTGGAGAGGTTCAGAGAGGGTCTAAGGAGTCCCTAACACTCTTCCTGAGAGTTTCACAAGTTTTGGCTATTAGGAAACCTCACTTGTGAGCTTCTACAGGAAGTCTGCAGGGGTTCTACAGGATGTTTCAGAATTTTTACAGGATGTTCCAGAATTTCTACATGATGTTTGGAAATTGGTTTTTAGGGGATGGATGAGTGAGGGAAGGTGCATGGATGGCTTTGGAGGTAGGATAGGGGTCTAAAAATGGCCTAAGGACTGGTGGGTGGATTAGTGAAGAGATGTAGAAGGCTGACTTGGCTTAAAGAAGGCTAAGGCAATGATGAGTAAGGAGGTAAGGATTCGTGGACAAAAAGGATAGATAGGGAATGAGAAACTTAGCTAAGAGATAGGACAGGTGGCTCAAATGATGCTTTGGGGATGAATTAATGAAGAAGATGCTCTGCACGGTGTACCTTGATCAAATCAACAAAGACCTACAAATGATCAAATCCTAAACTAGTCTATCTAACCATCAATCAACATAAATTAGCAGCAACTTTATTTGGGAAGAAAACTTTGTACACCATCTATGCAAAGAAACATTTCAGATGTCTAAACCCATGACTAATCTCTACTAATAAAACAATCACACTAAAGATTGCATAAACAAGAAAACTAGTGTTTTTGTGAGGCAGCACTGTTTCCTCAATTCCAGCCCCAAATCCAATAAGGATGAGGCGAAACCAGGAGTGTGGTTGTCCCTTTTCTTGGAGGTTTTGATGTTATTATCCTACCAAAACACCTAAACCAAAGTCATTCATAAACAGTGATCTATTCCAGCAACATAACGAAATCTACTTAACAGAAATACGTTCAAATGCATAAAGGAAAACAGTGATACGTAAAGGAAAAGTAACAATACAGAAAGGAGTTCCTAGGCTCTTAGGTTGGGCCCAAACCTGAGAGCTTTGGCTCCTATGAAAAACTCAGATTTGATAGGAAACCAAACTGTTTGTCATTATCCAAAAATAATCACAACAGTCATGCCAAAAATGGCTACAAAGGAACAAAATAGAGCTGCAACACTGAGGTGCAAAGTACACAACAGTTTCAAAAGTCTTTTTACGAAGGCTGAGGCCTCAACATTTATAGATCACAAGGGACCTAGCTGGCCACCTCAATTTGTGGAACTCGGCTGTCAAACTGTGAGTTAAACAGTCCCTTTCTAAATGCTACTTGGCTACCTTCTAGATTCGGTTTGGTGGTCTTTGGAGCTTGGAGTTGGAGGTGAAGATCCTGAGGAAGGGTCATTGAATGCCATAGGCACCCCCCCCTTCAAGTCCTCACCTCAGGCTTGGCTTCCTTATAGCTCATTATTGCTTTGACTTTGCTCCAATATATGTCAAAAAACCTGAAATAGACACGTGTTAACCACCTAGGACAAGTGACTTCCCTTATTCGTACCAAAGACACAAACATACTAAAAATAATGCATAAATTATAGAAAATGATGGATTTGAACAAG
>APFE030568849.1:50669-61287 GCA_000404065.3 Pinus taeda
TAGGGGCCTGGAGTGACCCAGGGACTGGTGGATGGAGAGGTGAGAAGGTGTAGAAGGCTGACTTGGCTTAAAGAAGGTTGAAACAATGATTGCGCAAGAAGGTAGGGTTACGTGGGCAAAAGGATAGGTGTGAGACAAGCAACCTGGCTAGGAGATGGGATAGGTGGCTCTGCTGAAGCTTAGGTGGATGAAAGAGTGGTAGAGATGCCCTGCACAATGTACATTCAACCGAATCAACAAAGTCTTACAAATAATCAAAGTCCTAGCTAATCTAATCTAACTGTCAATAAAACGAATGAACAACAGCTTTATTTGGAAATAAAACCATGTACATAAATCATGCAAAGAAACATTTTAGAGATCTGAACCCATAACTAACTTCTGCAAATGAAAATAGTACACTAAAGATTGCATGGTCAAGCAAACTAATGTTTTTGTTGGGACAACACTGTTTCTTCAATTCCAGCCCCTGATCCAATAAGGATGAGGTGAAACTGAGAATGTTGTTGAACCTTTTCTTGGAATTTTTTTCCTGTTATTATCCTACCAATCTATTTTAAACATCTGAAGCAATTCTATTCATAAATAGTGATCTATCTAATCAACACAGCTAAATATGCCTAACATAAATACGTTTCAATGCATAAAAGGAAAACAACGATGCATAAAGGAAAGGTAACAGTAAAAAAAGGAAGCCCTAGACTCTCAGGTTGGGCCCAACCCTGAGAGCTATGGCTCCTATAGAAAACTCAGAGTTGATATAAAATCAGACTGCTTCTCATTATCAAAAAATAGTCATAAGTCAAGAGTTATGCCAAAATGGCTACAAGATAACAATCCAAAGCTAACAACACTGTAGTGAAAAATATGCAATGGTTTCAAAAGTCCCTTATGAAGGCTGAGGCCTTAACATTTATACACCACGAGGGCCCTAGCTGGCCTCCTAAATCTATGGTACTTGGCTGTCCAAACTGTGAGTAGACAACCCCTTCCAAAATCTGCTTGGTTGCCTTCTAGATCCAGTTTTGGTGGCCTTTGGAGCTCAGAGTTGGGGGTGAAGATCCCGAGGAAGGGATATTTAATGCCATAGACAACCTCCCTACAAATCCTCACCTCAAGCTTGGCTGTCTTCTAGCCCATGATTGCTCTGTTTTGCTCCAACATGTGTCAAAAAACCCGAAATGAGCACGTGTTAGCCACCTAGGAAGAGTGACTACCCTTATTCGTACAAATGACATAAACATACTGAAAAATAATGCATAAGCTATGAAAAATGGAGGATTGAACAAGGACTAAACAAAGATAATTAGGCCAAATGAGCCCAACAAGTTACCAAATTTGGGGCTCATCAGCTACTTGGAGCGCTTATTCCTTAGACTAGTGGAAGTGGGAGGTGACATTTTTACCAACGGGGACCAAAAACATTCTAAGGAACCAATCCATATAGACACGGTCTTCCATTTCAGGAGCCCTACAGATTCTCCTCCTTTTACGTCATTCTTTAACATGGTTAGATAAATGGGTGGCATAAGTTTGAGAGAAAGAGGTCAAGAGTTTAGTACCATTGTCATATTGGAGGGGTAACTGGAAGTATGAAATAAAATATTTGGAGAGGGTTGTGAAGGTGGAATGGGAGGCATTTGGTTGGTCCATATACAACATGGAAGAAACTCCAGTAAGGTTGTGCTGGAAAAGATGAAGATAGATGGATTCTTTAGTGATGGAATTAGATGAACACCGCATATGAAATGAACTAACATGGTTTATGGGATCTTCTCCAAGATTTCGTTCGAACTTGAGGATGTCAGAAGGAATCTTGGTAGGCATAGCAGGCTAACTAGGGTCATGGAGAAGAGGATCATTGATGAGCTGGCTGAAATTAGGAAGGCTCAAACTAGCCATATAAGGGAGAAATGGGAGGTTATTTACCATACCAATAGAGGTTCCATTTGTGGGGTTACCTTGGTTACCACATTGGTGTCTTACATGGTGGTGATACAGTGTTGGGAAGATGCTGGATCAAAGGAAGAACTGGGAGAATCAACATAACCAGAGTCAGAATGAGGACTCTATGGAGGAACTCGAGGGGGAGGAGTAAGATGTCCTAAAGGAAACCGGGGGTGAAGGCCACAAAGTATCAATGATAAATGCCTAAGGGGTCCAGTGATGTCAATACAAAGATGACTTAATAGAATAAAAGCTAATGATATGAGAAAAAGAGCAACAACAACAAGAAACACCTAGTGCAGTAGTGCCATGTGTAAATTAACTATATTAATATGCTAGTATAATTCAAGAAAACATGTCCTATCCAAGAAAAATGACCTCTATCATATAGGTGATATAAATCCTCAAACAAGTCCTATATCTACTTTTTTATATGGCCTTCCAGAAGAATTCTTACATGATAGAATCTCATTGCTTCAAGTAGAGTTTTCTAGAGAAGGGTAGGGTAGAGAACCAACTGCTGCCCAAGACCAATCCTATAGGGTGTTTTCCTATGACTTGTGACTATGGTTACCTCATCCCATGGGGGTGGTCGAGTCTTGAGCTTCTTGGTCATCAGCCACCGCACAAGATTCCCTACCACAGGTTGGGTAGCCCTGAGGAGAACTGCTCACACGATGACCTAACATAACCCCCTCTTAATTTGATTTATGACGCACTTTGGGTTTTGACAATGGAATGGTGTAGGTTTTTAAGCTCCCTAATATGAAAACTTCTATGTCTCAATGTAAGAGATCGATGGGTGTATTCAAAGTCTATCCCACCGATCCTACACCTAACTACATAGATTGTTTTGGCCTTAGTGCGCAAGTGGGATTAACATATGTGTGTTGAATTATTAAGGTGTAGTGTTTCAAGTTTTGGATTGGAAGTGTTAACCAAGCTCACATTCGCTTAGTGTGTATGTGTGTGAAAATGATGTGTGAAGTGGATGAGTTAATTTAGTATGTTTTATGATGTTGTGTGCTACTAAAAATCAAGTTTTGAAAATATATAAGTAATTTTGTAAATGGATGGTAAAATGAAGAACAAATCCATGCTCGCAAACCCCTACCCAAGAAGGCTATCGAGTGGCTAAAACAGAGGTAGCAAGAAAGCTACTCAAAGACACACTTATGGCCAAAATATCTAATGCCTAAGGGGATAAAGGCACTAGGCTGCTGAAAATGATGCAGACAATCAACAAAAATCAGAGGTGAAAATGTTGAAAAAGGATAGGCAAGAAGCTCCAAAACCTACAATTCAAAAGGGGATTCTAAAGGGGTAAAGGAACACCAAAATTTAAGGAGATTAAAACTAAGAATAAACCTATCCAAAAGGGTTGTAAAATAGTGGACAAAACCCTAGAAATTAGTGGTTGAAAGTGTTGTAACCTAGACTCCTCAACTCAACAAATCTCTTCCTAAATGATATAGGTGTACTCTAAACCCTAGGGGGATTTTCCCTTCCTCAATGAGAAATTACTAAGAGAATATGGGCCTAGGGATGACTTGATAAAGAATAGGAACCCTTCCCAGTACACATTCAACATAGTCAAAAAATCTGGAAAATTTTAAAAAATTGATAGAATGTGGAAACTAACCTGAAATGTGTGTTGAAATGTAGAAAAAGGTGTGAAAAGTGCATTCCAAAATGAAAAAAAGAGGCCAAAAAGTGTGTTTTTCTCCCGCAAATCTCGCTCAATGGATTTCACCTAGATTGTGTGTTATCAACATATTTGGGTACATCAACCCCAAACTTATATGTCAATAAACTAGGGCTCTTAGACCCCTAAAAGAATTGTTTCATACCCTAAAAGAACATAGTCATCTGATTACATCATTCTCCAAAAGTTCCACCTAAGAAACCATCTAGAAATGGGCTAAATAGAACCATACTGATTGCTCCACTAGTAGGGTATGATGAATACTGAATGGTACACTATCAGAGTGCGATGCATACTGAGTGGTACACTTCCAGGGTGCGATGCATACTAATTAGGCCTTATATAGGGTGCAATGAGTGAGGATGGACAAATGTCCAAGACAGTTTTCTAGGTGGTTGCTCATGGAATCTTCTAAAAACTTCTCCTATGCCACTTGCCTCTCTAGATTTTCCCAGGGATGAGTAAGAGATCCAAGAAATATCCAAGTGGAACCAATTGCAACAAGTGGAATGACACTAATCAAACCCCATGGATGACTCACACCCTTGCAGACATCTATAAATGGATCCCTCATCTAAGAGATCTAGAGGCTGGAATATTGTGAATTGCAAGGAAGTGCTGATAGTTTGTAATTGAGGAAAGAGCATTGTATTGTTGGTGTGATATTGCTATTTCATGAGATGAAGAGGGATTGAAGCTCGGAGGATGATGCTAGATAAGACAACTAGGTTGTAATTCTCTCTTCTATTTAATAAAGTTCTTCAAGTTTTCTTCCATATGATTGTGCAGTTGTGAATGTTATCATTTGTGAATGCTATCATTTGTTCATTATATATCTGATTCTATAATGTTTATGTTGTAATAGATCACGATGCTTTGACGGTTCTTTGTTGCTGTACTTGTGTAGGTACTCTCCAAGCGGGTTAAGTACAGAGAGGATTTGTAAGCCTTGTCAAGGGGGAGAGAGATCAAGCAAGGGATTAAGTAGAAGTTCCAGGTTGGTTCCTTTATCTTTCTCTTAGTTGTTGCACATAGAATAAATCATTGAATTACTTTCAGCTATTGTTTCTATGGTAGCTGCCAAACCTAGAGGGCTAGTCATTTGACAAGACACTAGTTTTCCACGAAACAAATTGGCGACTCCGCTGGGGAAATATTGATGCTCCTTATATGGCTACATTTCCCCTTCCGGTATTTACCATTGGCTTGCCAGTATGGCTATTTTCAACCTCCTTGGTTCAAAATGTCGAGACTTCTCTGAAATTGAGTACACCTCCAACTAGACAAAATAAACCTCCAGTTGATCTTAAAGTTGACCCTTTGCCTTCTTCCTCATTTTTTTCTTCATTCCCTTCTTCCTCTTTGCTTGGTGAAAGTATTGGTACTAGTAACCGGGTGACTCAGAAGAAGAAGAAAGGGAAGAAGAAGAAGAAGCCAATTCAGCAAGGGGGAAAACAAGCAACCATTGCTCTGAATGCAACCTCTGATGAAAATCCATCCATTAAGTCTCACAAAATCAAAGAATGTTCTTCCCGTCCACACCATCCCATGTCATCAACCTCTAGGGATCATGTTGGTAACACACCATCAACTAGTGATAGTAAAGTTCATGGGAAAAAGGGAAAAGTCAAGCTTCCATGTAGGTTATGTGAAGGTATACACCCCTTTCACCTTTTTCCCTATTTGGATGAAGCCAAAAGAGTTTTGGATAACCATCCTGCTTCACTACAATGACTTCCATCTGGTTACAGGAAACTCTCCCTAAATCCTTCACTAGTTGATAAACCGACTGACCAAAATCAACTTTCAGTCAAAACCACTCTCTCTGAAAGTGAATCCTATGAGTCTATACTCGATCCGAATCAACAAGTCGAGGTAACGGTTGATCCGATTTAACCTTCAGCTAATCGTACCTTTCCTGAAGAGAGTGAAAATGATACCACTCAAGTTCTTTTTGTTAATTCAGATTCTAATGAGCTTGGGGGAAATTCGCATATTCCATCAAGACATGAGAAAAATCCTCTAGGTCTCATAACACAAGAGGTTAATTCTATCGTTTCTACAGTAACCCCTCCAAGTAGTCTAGTCACTTCCTTTGATTGGAATCGACTGGCAGGGTCCCGCCTTCCTTCTTATGTGCCTTTCCATATCATGGTACAAGTTTGTAAAATGATTGTATCTGGCACTATTATAGACAAAGGTGCATCAGTGAGTATCCTTTCCTCAACTGCTTGGCAAGCACTCGGTTCTCCACCACTTGTGCCTATTACACAAAATCTGTTGGGCTTTAATAGAGGAACCAGCCGACCACTAGGGATCCTTCCTCAGTTACCTATCACTTTGGGAGGAAAAACCATTTATCTGAACGTGATGGTAGTCCCAGGACCTTTATATTACAATTTACTTCTTGGGTGTGACTATGTATATCACATGGGAGCTATTGTTTCAACACTCTTTCGAGTGATTTGTTTCCCGCATGAAGGCAAGTGTTATGGATCTAACCCAGAAATATATGATATTAGAAATAAACCCAAGAAATGATAAGATATGAATATAGAAATTCTCCACTTTTTCCCAAGAAAGTTCTATGATACCACTTTTTATAGCTATGATACAACTTTTTATATAACTGATGCAAAAATATAAGATAATGCAAATATACCCAGGAATAATAAGATAGAAATAGATAGAAATGCTTCTTTATTGATTAAAACCCGTAAGGTAGGGCAACACCATACATTCACTCCTTAAGGAAGGAGAACAATCCACAAGCCATATGCATGTTCATACAATATTCCTTGACCTCTCTCAATGTGGAGTCTCTAGCCTCTATATAGGCCTCATACATACAATACCATGGGTCATTACCATGGTTCTCTCAATACCATCTATCTAATACTATGGGCCCGTTACATTATTGCTAACTAATTGTGGTCCCTTACATGATACGGGTTAACCACCTTATTAATTACTATGTCCCATTCCATTATTACAATATTCCCTTGGGTACCTCCCTTTGTACCCCATATTATCCCCCCTAGGTACATTACAATAGGATTGTCACCGTTGACCAGCTTTCATTTCCTGGTCCAAATATAACACCTAGTCAACCATCATCCCTAAATGGTCCATTTATACCAATGGTATCATCCCTGCCATGGGTTAATTATGTGGCAACCTGTTCCATACCCACATCAACTGATGATCATTCTAACGATGTTGTACACCATGTAGTCGAGGCATTGGAACCAGATCTCTCTTTCATGACCACTTATGAGTTGTGATAAGTGTTTTCCGAGGATAGTTCGTTGTCTTGTGTCAACCTCGTTAAAAAATGAAACCAAGGGTCTTGGAGGACAGTTCATTGTCTTGTGTCAACATCGTTAAAAAATGAAACAAGGAATCTGAGAAGATTTCCTTGTCTTGTGTCAAGCTCATTATAAAAATGAAACAAGGACCCCCGGAGAAAAGTTCCAAGGTGAGTATCTGATTAGATCTCGCAAAATCCCAATCGAGTCTTTCACTTGATCTCATAAAATAACTTCTTTCCATCCACCTGATAACCATGAGAAATCTAGTGAATTTAATGAAGCTTGGGGGGCATGCACCTAGTTGTAAAGATGAGTTTCCCTATAGGTTATGTGATTGGTTTGACACACCATTCATCTTTGTCTATTCTAGATGAAGCCAAAGAGGTGTTTTGTCTATTCTGGACAAAACCATCTTACCTCACCATAGTGATTTCCATCTGGTTACAAGAGACTCTCCCTTTCATCATGTTGGGGGCATGCAAACCAACTCAAGCATAGTTCCCCCATGGTTCAAGCTTGTTAAAAAATGAACCCATTTTCAATTTTTAGTTTTTAGTTTTATTGTTTCGAGCTTGTGTAACAATAAAAATGAATCCAAGCATAGTTCCCCCATGGTTCAAGCTTGTCAAAAAATGAACCCACCTTAAAAATTAACCTTTGTGATTCCTATTCTATCAGCCTTTTGAACCTTGGTTGTGTAGCTCCCATCACCTCCATCCCTTTGGCTGATCATATGCTTTCACTTGGTTGTTTTACCCTTTTTGAGGAACAGTTGTGATGAGTGGTCTTATTAGCTAGCCTCTTCATATAATTCCCCATGTTTTGAGAAGTTCCAAATTCACCGGAACTAGGTGCTACCCTAGACACCACTCATTCCTCAAATCGAGTCTCCTTTAAACCATTTTCAGACTTGTTAAATATGAAAAGATTTTCGAGCGCTGGCCTTTCCAGCTCGTTAAATTGATTGGAAATGTCATCTCTCCTATATGATTTTATACTTTTTCGAACCTGAGGGATTATCTTATGAAAAATTTGAGCGCTTGTCTTTTTTGGCTCGTTAAAGTGATCGAAAAATTCATTCCTTTTGTATTATTTTATCCTTTTTTGAACTTAAGGGATTATTTTATGAAAGAGAACTTATGGAGTTTTCTTTTCGTCCCTTTTCAAACTCTCTAAACATGAAAAGGACCGATTTTTCCTTGTCGTTAAACTCGTTAAAACAATAGTGACAAACTTGTACATTCTAGACAAGACCGAGTTTCACTGTCGCTAGACTTGTTAAAACATAGCAACAGGTTTGCCCGAAGGGAAAATTATAGAAAAAGCATATGTTATCCTCCTCAAGCTTGACAAAAATAAAGAGGCACTGGTTAGGAATGACTGGGGAAAAGGGATGAAACTCGAAGAATTTATGGTAGCAGGTCGCTCTTGAACATGACACTTTCACTTCATCTCCCTTATTGAGTTGGGTTGGGTTATTCCATTCACCGGCCATCTCACCATTGGTCTTTCATACCATTCATCTTTTGGGGTTGACGCTAATAATCCATCTCAGTGTCGCTGACATGTTCAAGAGAAACCATTCAGTTGAGAAACCACCATCCAGTTAATGTCTCATCCACTGAAATACCTCCAACCTTCATTTTTTTCATGACCCCCATTCCTGAACCTTGTGTCGTCAGTCCATTTTCACCCCTAGAAATCATTTGCTTCTTTTCATGTCATAGATGTGGGATACATTAAGGCCCTCCTACGATGAGTGACTTCTTGTCGAAATCAACTCATTATCCAAGAAGCTGACTTAGAAACACCCCTTTCAGTGCTTTGAAGCTTGCATGCATCAAAGGCAAGTTTCTCACTTTCGGTGACAGGTTGACATCAATGGCCTTCGACCGAAAGATTTTGCATGGTGTTCAACATCAGATCATATATTCACACCATGTGAATTGTGTTGTAGTACCTTGAGGGTCATGATCATTATCGGTGATTCCTCTCACATCTATTAACAGCTCTCATTATTGGCTGGTAATCAGGCAATGTCTTTCCATATTCAACTTCAGAACATCTCTTCACATGGATCGACTTGTACATCGAACGAAGATTGAACGAGTTTGAAGACCCCAGATCTAGTTTCATCCATCCGAGTTGCGATATATTCAGGGATATAAAAACATCAAATGTATAAAGGCACTGCACAGATGGTCACCTGAACCAAGGATGATGACTCTACATCTGAAGAATCACCAATTTGCATCTACAGATGACTATCTTATCTATGTACATGAAATGAATTTATAAAGCTGAGCATGGGAATTCCTCCCTCAGCTAGATCATGAAAATTATATTATGATGATGTATTGTATTGTAACTTATGCAGGTCACCTTCTATTTCGAAACCTCGGATCCTCATGATAGAGCATTTCACCCGACATCAAAATTTACGACTTCATGCTTTAGGGGGCAACTATTATAGACATATTTGGGCACATCAACCCCAAAATTATATGTTGATAAACTAGGGCTCTTCGACCCCTAAAAGAGATGTTTCATACCCTAAAAGAACATAGTCATTTGATTACATCATTCCCCAAACGTTCCACCTGAGAAACCATCCAAAAATGGCCTAAACTAAACCATACTGACTGCTCCATTGGCAGGGTGTGATGCATACTGAGTGGTACATTGCCAGGGTGCGATGCATACTAATTAGGCCTTCTATAGGGTGCGATGGGTGATGATGGAAAAATGTCTAAGACAGTTTTCTAGGTGGTTGCTCATGGAATATTCTAGAAACTTCTCCTATGCCACTTGCCTCTCTGAATTTGCCTAAGGATGAGTAAGAGATCCATGAAATCTCCAAGTGGAACCAATTGCAACAAGTGGAATGACACTAATCAAACCCCATGGATGACTCACACCCTTGCAGACATCTATAAATGGATCCCTCATCTAAGAGATCTAGAGGCTTGAATATTGTGAATTGTAAGGAAGTGCTGATAGTTTGTAATTGAGGCAAGAGCATTGTATTGTTGGTGTGATATTTCTATTTCATGAGGTGAGGAGGGATTGAAGCTAGGAGGATGATGTTGGATCAGACAATTGGGTTGTAATTCTCCCTTCTATTTAATAAAGTTCTTCAAGTTTTCCTCCATATGATTGTGTAGTTGTGAATGTTATCATTTGTGAATGCTATCATTTGTTCATTATATATATGATTCTGTAATGTTTATGTTGTAATAGATCACGATGCTTTGATGGTTCTTTGTTGTTGTACTTGTGCAGGTACTCTCCAAGAGGGTTAAGTATGGAGAGGAGTTGCAAGCTCTGTCAAGGGGGAGAGAGATCAAACAAGGGATTAAGCAGAAGTTCTAGGTTGGCTCTTTTATCTTTCTCTTATCTGTTGCACATAGAAGAAATCGTTGAATTACTTTCAGCTGTTGTTTCTAGGGTAGCTGCCAAACCTAGATGGCTAGTCGTTCGACAAGACACTAGTTTTCCTCGAAACATTGTGTCATCTCCTTCTCGGCTGGTACCTGTGGAAAACCAATAAAAACCAAAAAAATTCTAGAAAACAAAGTTGATCTAAAAATAGAAACTAAAAGGCTAAAACTAACTGGAAAAACATTGAAAATCACCAAGGATCTGAATTACTACA
>APFE030568851.1:0-29367 GCA_000404065.3 Pinus taeda
TAAAGGAGTAGATGTTGCCTTGCATTCAATCATATTGAACCTTTTAAGGATTTCCTTTGTATATTTCCTTTGTGCGATTAGTGTCTTACCAGATTCCCTCCAAACTTGAAGACCTAAACAACTATGCAATTCACCAAGATCCTTCGTCTCAAATACATGTGACTACTGAATTTTAATTTCTTCACTTAACTTGCATGTGTTTCGTGTTATGATAAGATCATCAACATACACATATATTAAAGCAACATTCCCACCTTCATCTTCCTTGATGTACAAGTGAGAATCATTTTTTCTTCTCATAAAAGAAAGAATCAATTTTCACATACCAAGATCTTGGTGCTTATTTCAAACCATATAAATATTTCTTTAACCTGCAAAATAGATGCTCCTCTCCCTATTTTACAAACCCTTCAGGCTAAACCATATAAACTTCTTCTTTTAAATCACCATTCAAAAATGTAGATTTGACATTTAACTAATGCATTTTCCAATTATATTTTGTAGCTAATGCAATCATGATTCTAATTTTGTTCAACTTAGCTACAGGTGCAAAAGTATTTGCATAATAAATTCCCTGCTTTTGTGAATATCCTTTTGCAACCAATCTAGCTTTTTGTTCATCAATAATTCCATCAACATTAAACTTGGATTTCTACATCCATTTTCATCCTATGGGAACTTTGATTTTAGGCAATTCTGTTAATTCCCATGTGTCATTATTAATTATAGAGTTATATTCTTCATTCATTGCATCTCTCCATTCTTCATATTCTTTAGCTTCCTCATAGCTTGAAGGTTCTACAACATACATAACAAGAGACATTAATGGATAATATTTATATCTTACAGGTACCTGACTTTGACGTGATGACCTTCTTGGAGTTTTACTCCTTTCGTCTTTCTTTCTGCTTTGCGGAGTCTCCTCTCATCTTCTCGGAGTATCATGACTGCTTGATGCTCTTTGCTCTTGAACTTGTACCTGTTCCTGTGCTTGTTCCTATTCTTTTTCAACACTTGTATCTAATTTGACATAATCATCAGCATCATGCCATACACTAGTATTATTCATTTTATCACCTTCGTTTGCATTCTTATGAAACACCACATCCCTACTTGCAATAGGCCTATGAGTACTAGGATCAAACAACTTGTATGCTTTCTGATCATCATAATAACCAATAAATATGCACTTAATGGAATTTTCATCAAGTTTTCTTCTTTCATCTTTTGGAATATGTGCAAATTCCTTGCAACAAAATCTCTTAAATGACTCACTTTTGGTTTGTACCCATAAAATGCTTCAAAAGGTGTTTTAAGCTCTAAAATTTGTGTTAGACTCCTATTTTTCAAATAAACAACAGTATTAATAGCTTTAGCCCAAAAACCATTAGAAATATATTTACCTTGAAGCATACTACGTGCACATTCAACTAGTGTTTTGTTTTTCCTCTCAGCAACTCCATTTTGTTGAGGTGTATGTGGCACTGTAAATTGTTGAAAAATCCCATTTCTTTTACAACATTGATTAAATTCTCTTGATTTGTATTCTCCCCGCTGATCAGATCTCAAAATTTTGATGTAATTACCAGTTTGTTTTTCCACCATACTCTTAAACTTTTTAAAGTACTCAAAGACATCACTCTTCTTTCTTATGAAATAAACACGTGTATACCTAGATCTATCATCCACAAAACTAAGAAAATGCCATGCTCCATCAATAGATCTAGTTTGCATAGGTCCACATACAACAGTATGAATTAATTCAAGTATTTCCCTTTGCTTTTTTTTCTTTATGTATAGGAAATTCCTCTTTGTGTTTCTTGCAAAGTACACATGCTTCACATTCAACATGATCATTCTTCAAGACAGGAAGACCTTCAACAATTTTGTTCTTTTGAAGTAGCATTAAATCTTTGTGATTTATATGTCCATACCTTTGATGCCATAACTCTACTGTTGATATTGTTGTAGATGCCAACGCTTGATGACTTTTCCTGGTCACATCCAATTTATACAAGCCTCCAACTCTGGTACCTGTGGCAATAACCTTGTACTAAACTTGAATGTCTTTCACTACACACTGCGATTTAACAAATTCCACCTTCAAATCTTGGTCAGCAATAATAGAAATAGAAATTAAATTCTTTTTTATACCAGGAAAATAGATCACATTATGGATCTATCTCTCTTGTCCATTAGGAAAATTCACACATATTACTCCATAACCTTGAACTTTAAGTGATCTCTTATCTCCTAGTAAACATTTGTTCCATCAATGTTTTCATAATATTCATCAAACCACTCCTTATTACAAGACATATGGAGTGATGCGCCAAAATCAATGAACCAAGCATTCACATGATCATTTTCCACAGACAATGCAGCATCAGAAACAAACATTTTAAGATTTTTAAATCCATCATTGATTGCGATGTCTTTGTCCACAAAATTTCCATTATTCCTTTTGTTTCTTTACCTATACTCATTATATTTCTTTTTATAGCAACCTTCAAAATGATGCCTAGGTTTTCCATAATAAAAACAATCATCATTTCTCTCACCATTAGAATAATTGACTAGGGCATGTCTTCCAACCTAGAAGTTAATGATCTACAACTAGGGGTATGTCTCTATATACCAAATCTAGTAAATATAAGGGTTTGCTCTTTTTATTCAATGTCTCTTGGAGTTGGTTAACAATTTATCAATAATTTTGTTGCCTTCTAATCTCTTTCTCCCATTTTATATTAATATCCTCCTTTGAATACCGTGTTTAATACCATGCGTCACTTAATTCCTTCGAAAGGGACTTTCCTTTTAACCCTTATATTATTTATTATTCTACTCTATTATGATGACTACTTAGTCTTACGACCATTAGCCTATGGGATCTAGATAATGTAAGACTCAATTTCAATTTTCTTCTAGAGTAAAATGGGGCATTATAGTCCCCCCTTCCAGAATTTTACTTTCCCTCAAGCAGATCTCATCAAGTACCAGAATCCTAGACAAGCCAATATCGGGCTTTGCAACAACTTGCTGCACCATATGAAGGTTTCCCAATTCAATAATGTTTCTATCTATTGTAGGCACCCTTGTCAAGTTTGAATGCCTTAACTCTTCATGATGGCCTCTCTACTTCATGATTTTGATATATTTTTTATGCATCCCATATTTCTTGATTTCTCTTCATTACAGATCCTCCTCCTATTTGGTCTTGCATCTGAATTCTAAGTATCCTTAATTTACTACTACAAACCTTTCAACACAGTTAGTATATGTTTTTCATAATACCTGGCTTGGACTGTGACTTTCTCCCTTCTTTCGAATTAGACTAGGAGTTGATTTGTTAGGTAATTTGTGATAACTCCATATGCTTATGTCCATTTCTACCTGCCATTTATTTTAGTGTAGAAGTATTTGGAGGATCTTGAGTCATACCTTTGAAGACTACTCTCTCAAATTCTTTCATTTTGAATCCCATCTCCATGGTCTAATAGTTTTTCCAATACTTTCCTATGGTGATAAGTCATTGGACTCCCAATACTATGTCCAAATTAGACAAATTCACCATATATAAATCATCAACCATAGTGTCATTTCCCATGTTTAACTTTTCCTTTTCAATTTTCTGATTGAAGTCCATGATATAATCATCAGACATTTCCACGTTAAAACCTAAAAACCCCTTTGTTGTAATTCCTCTTTTTATTATTAATGTCGAGTCAATAAAATTGTGGGTTTACCCACCATCGATTTAGTGAATTTTTTCTTTTGTATGGAGCTTTGAATATAAATGTGTTGTAACTAGGGACTCCAAGAAGTGTGTCTATAATGCCACCTACTACTACTTTCCTTGGCTTCTCCTCATGTGAACTATACTATCCATCTTTCTACACTCGTCTTGCTTCTCTTTCTCCCTCACTTTCGAAGAGAAATAGAATGTAGTGCACTTTTCCATCTCCCTTGTATTTGTGCCCTATCTCTCAAGGCTTCTTGTAGCTATAAAAAAATTTCTTTCTTCGTATCTCATCCCAATTTATAGAGTCCAACCTACTTCTTTTGGTCTCCTCCTCTTGAGAAGGATGCTTATCTGTAGCCTACTGAAGAGGTGGTGGTTTGGAAGATGCTTTATTTTTAGGTTCCACATCTTCCATCTCCCTTGTCTTTGAAAAGGATTCATGTAATATTATAGGCTTAAAATCCTTGACCCAACCACATCATGGTTGAACTAACCCTTTGGTTAACAACACCACCAACCTTTCTTAAGAGATATCTATGACTATCATGGCTAATATTTAGAATTATGAAACAAATTTCTCTGGATTCCCTAGCTGTTTGAGTTGGGCAAGGTCCCTAAAATGAAGCTTTGGGTCTCTCTTATCAAACATCTAGATCAATATTTTTGTAATCTCTAGATAGGGTTTGATGCTTGAATTTCCAAGTGTAATTAACTCATGGTACCACAACTTGTGATATTCACCATGCAAATGCAAAGTGGCATAATGGATTACCTATAATTCCCACATGGGATTGAGTTGAATGTATGAATTTCCACACCCAAGCTCTAGTTGAACCTCCCAAGGTGCCATTAAAATTGGGCATTCTATTTTCCCAACATTGTTTTTTATATCATCATTCATCCACCATTTGTTAGAGTCTTTTAACCTTCCTCTCTACTTTATGGTGCAATAGTCTTGGAATTACATTTGGCCTTGAAATTTTGCACCCATGCCCTTGTATGCTGTCACATATTCCAAGAAATTTTCACTCCATCCCTATTGGTTATCTTCTTGTTGTTTTAAAAATTTAGGTAGCGATGCTCTTGATGAAGCCAATTTCACTAATGGGGGTATGAAATTAATGGAGTTACTAGCCTCTCCATTGTGGTTATCACCTCCTCCAAATTAATTATGATTTCTATGTGATCCTTCTACCTCGTGATTTTCAGGAGACTGACTGACCATAATATGTGTAACATTCTTTAGAGTTGGTTGAATCCACCGCATGTTGATCCCTTGTTATAATTTAGGTCATTTCCAACCATACATGCTCTAATTCTTGGAGTGACTCTTGTTTCCCTCTAGCTAAATCATTCAAATATTTGCAAATATTCCCCACAAATTATTTTCATGATTCCCCATCTAATATTTTTATCACTCTTCCTCCTCTTCTTCTTCCTAAAGTTTATGTTTCCCTTATCTTCTAGAAACATTAACCGAAAATGCTACCAAGTAGGTAGGGTGACCAACTGTGATACAACTATCATGATATTTTATTAATTTACCATGGATTTCAAAGATTTTTAATTTCCAAACTTAACATTGCGAAATAAGTCTATAAAATCCATATAAAATTTTAATAAATGGAAGCTTAAAAAATTGAATAAAAAAATGCACTAACTTGCAAGAGCAAGGGGTAAAACTCCAAAAGTCTTTGCAAAGGGAGGAAAAATATTTAGAGAAACATCAATATCACAACTTGGGGTAAAAATCCAAAAGTATTTGCAAAGCGGTGAAAAAAATTCAGAGAAACATCAATAGGATAACTTGGAAACAAATTACAGAGAGGAAACATCAATGTACAGTAGAAGTTGACATGGTATAAGTATTGGCTAACCAATGAAAGTCTAACATGATGGGGGATTCCTTTCCCTTGATTCTCCTCAGCATCCAGTAGGAGTGGCATACATCCTCCCTAATCCCCTTCATGTTTGGAAACGATCTCAACTACCATTATCATAGCCTAAGACCCTTTCATTTCGAAAAACTTCTTGGAATTCTAGCCAATAAACATTGTGGTCCCATCCTTTCTGTAGCCTTGGGTGCATGAGTCAATGACACTAGTTAAGATGACACAACACTTGCACTTACCTAGTCCACATCAATAACAATTGGAATATGTTTTCACATTATCTTAAATTGACAAAAAAAAATCAATGAATGCCAATTGGAATACGTTTTCATATTATCTAAAATTAAAATAAAAATAAAATCACCCACCATACTTCCATGGAGAATTTAAAAAGCAATTAATATTATGCATTTTTACCTTTTTAATAAGTACCATTAAAATATTATATGTATTTTGGGATAATTATTACTAAAATATATTATTTTTATAATTTAAGTTTTCATTGTAATACAAAAATTTAAAATGTCCACCTTAGGGAATTTAAAAAGCAATTAATGCTATGCATTTTTACCTTTATAATAAGTATCATTGAAATATTATATTCTTTTTCGGATAATTATTATATTACTAGAATATATTATTTTTATAATTAAGTTTTCTCTGCAATATAAAAATTTCTTCTAAAATACAGTAAAAATTGTAAATTTTGATTATTTGACTTATTTTATTCATTAAAATTTCTCTTTCATTTTACTTTTTTATTATTATTTTATTATAGTGAATTGGTAATTCTCATGAAGTAATGAGACAAGACCTATGATCAAACCTTTCTGGTGTCATTATAAGACTTAGAGTATATCCAACAAAACTCAAACCAACTATACCAATAAGATATAACTTAAAAAAACCAAAATGTCTCAACTCGAACACACTAAGTTCTAGACTTAAAACTATTTTAGCCAAATGTACTACTTGTTTCAAAACAAGATAAGTAATATATAAACCCATTTCACTAAAACATATTATATATATTTTAATATAAAAAATATAAAATATTAATCATCAATTTAATATACTATAATGTTATTGTATATGCAAATTATTTGACTAGTTTAAAAAAAATTATGAATTAGGTTATATTGCTTATCCGCTATTTTTACATCATTCATAGTTCAGATAGCCTCAATATTTTTATGAATGGTTATAAGCAGGCTCATAAAGTGGTCAGCCATTCATTCTTGACACATCATTTTGTGCCTCTCCCACATACTCTACCCCATGTAGGCCCTCTCCTTACTGGTATTTTCTTTTATTGAATTGAAATGAAGATTCGATAGCATCAAAATATATTTGCACGCTTCCAATCACAATATTTTATGTCGGTTAATATGATGAATATCCAATTAATTTCATATATATTTATGAAAAGACACCAACCAACGACACGAACTTTTATCTATATATATTGTACTTAGCCTACCAAAGAAACGAGACCAACTCATCTGGCAACTATTGGTGGTTCGGTAAGCAATATCGAGTTTAGTTGGCAGAGTGACTTACGGCCTTTGGCCAAAGAACAATTTATCAAGATTAATGAATATTTGGAGGACCGGCGAAAGAGTGGCACAATATCGCGTTCACAGAGACTACCGGTTACGACGATACATGGGAAAGTGTGGATATACAGAGGTTAGACGAAGTCCGAGAGGCTGGAGAGTATGAATGGCATCCACTGGATTACAGTGGAAGCCCAAACACTATCAATAACGCAATGGTTGAAGAGGCTAATGCTGTTTTAGTCCGAAATATATTCGATTGGAGTCGTTCAGATGGATTTGCTTGGGGCCAGCAAATTATATGGAATGGCAACTTTGAAAACTGTGAACGAATCTTGCAATTGTTGGATGAGAATAGCGATACTCCTAATTCTGTGACGCTTGTTTGCGAAGATTATGATCTTCATCCTGAGTTGAGAGAGCAATATATTACCCGCCATACTAACCAACCACTGCTTGCTACTATTGCAGCATTATACTGTTGTGAAAAGTTTGATATCTCTCCGGAGCTCGCGGGCACATGTGAAATGGTTGATATCTCTCCGGAGCTCGCGGGCACATGTGATGGTGAGACTGATAGTTTATTATGTGCAATATGTCATGAAGTTTTTTCCACTGAAAAACCTGGGCTAAAATTGCGTTGTAATCATCCTTTCCGTCAATATTGTATCTTTCAGTGGTTTTTACGTCGGCTTTCATGTCCCCTGTGCAGACATGAGTGGAAGTAGGTCTCTTTCCCCATAGAAAAACCACAGTTCCCCATTAAATTTTGTATCCTCTGTATAATATTCATTTGGTAATTTAGTTTGAGATGATCGACAGATTCCAGAAAATATTTCGTTCCTTATCATTCTAATATCCTTCCCAAAACGTTGTAGTTTGTGTTTACAATGTCTAGAACTTCATTTTGAAATTTGGTTGAGTCATGATATTAGTAGATTTCAAAAATAATATGATAGTTTCATTAGATGTTTTGTAATATTTTGCTCTCTCTAGACAAAAGTTAGCATAGGATTATTTATGCTTCACGTAAGTGCCAATTTTTTAAGATTTATATATATATTTTCGTTCGTTCAAAGTTATAATTTAAAGTTAAGTTCATTATGAGAATTTTTTAAAGTTATAGCACTTGCTACTTATCACCAGTAAAAACGTTTATTCTTATGATTTCCTTTCTAATATATAAGAATTTTATTGGCCATTGATCTGATACATGGTAGGGAAATATGGAAGCTTCAAAATTCTATCTTAAGAGGAATAGTGGTTCAAAGAGTAGAAGTATGTATGTGAGGATAACATTGAAGGTTTTTTGGTCCACTAGTTTTGGGATTTTCTAGGACTCTATAAAGAGGAGGGAAACCTCACCCAATGATTTAGTAGTTGTCTTGCATCATTTTGGAAAGATTTTGAAGATTCACGATGATATTTTTTTATTATAGAGATTGGCTATAAACATTAGTTATAAAACCATATTTGATGCTAAAGGGGCTACACAACTAAAATTTGGGGTGTATACTCCACTTTGTCATGAAGTGGCTATGAGGATTTATTCATTATCACATATGGATACATTTGAGGATTTTATCTCTTGAAAGAATAATTCTTAAGATTTTATAGTTTCTCCTTATAGTTTCTCCTTATAGTCACTTATCCAGCGATATCTACCAATTTAAATTTGAATTTCATTGCCAACCTTCTAGAATAGAAAGTCATCAATTAAAGGAAAATATTTTTTTATTGCTTTCTAAATTATATAGCAATTTCTAATAGATTTTTGAGGGCCTTTGGTCTAATCTAGAATTAGAAGGGAGATAATGTACTTAATGATGATACAGGACCATAAACCTACCCCTTGAATTTTCTTCTTGACTTCCTTTGCATCTAAATATTTGCATAACCAAAATAGACTTTTAAGGCCCCATCCTCCTTGTACTTTAGGGATGGCTATAGGATTCTAGGGAACAAGAGCAACAGTTTTTCTTTCTTCTTTCCCTTCCCACAAAAATATTTTTGTTGTCTCCTTTCCTTTATGAATGGTACCAAGGGGGATCAATGTGAGAGAAGCCTAGAACACTATAGTGACTTCCAGGACACATTTACATAACACGAGTCTACCCACCCTAGATAGGCATTTGTCATTGAATATGCATCCACTGAATATGCATCATTTCACCCCTTCTCTTCTAGTTGTTTTGCATGGTCCAAGTAACCCACACCAAACAAATCAATGTTGCTTAGTATAGACAAGTTAAGGAGCTCAACTCTAGGATTGCATTGAATTCAACTTTGGTTTATCTAATGATAATGCATCTTGTTCCTTCATCTCATTATGTGGAAGAAAGATAATTGACCCTATGATAAAAGTTGCATAATCACACTTGAGGTATAACAATGATATAACCAACCTTTGTGAATACAACGCTGCCACTCTGAAACAATGGATCAACTTAACATTGAATGCTTGGCATTATTTATCATGTCCCAAGGTAATGAAAACTTTAATCCACTCATTTGCATGAAACAATGGATCAACTTAACATTGAATGCTTGGCATTATTTATCATGTCCCAAGGTAATGAAAACTTTAATCCACTCATTTGCATCGATCACCTAGATGGGGTTCCTCTAAGACGCTATTGTAACTAAAAATCATTTCACCAATTTAGACTTGGTTTGGCCCTGAGAATAGTTTTCACTTGCTAGACTTGGTCTTTTACGAATCATGATCTCCCTAATGTTGGTATCCTCTTAAATATTATGGTGCTATTTTTTCTCTTATATACCTAAATGTGCCCGCTGGAATAATGGACTAGGAATGTCTTCTAGCCCGAAAGCCTGCGATTTATAACTTATAGAGTATGTTTCTCAATACTAAAATTGGTCATTATCAGGATTTCCCTTTTTACCTGGTAGTTGTTCGGAGCTTAATAATTTCTCAATAATTCTCCTCTACCCCCCTCTACTCTCCTTCTCCAACTTTATAATAATATCCTCTTCTAAATATCATGGGTAATACCATAGATCACATAATTCCTCTAAAAAGTGACTTTCCTTTAACCCTTTCTATTAATTAGTATTCTACTTTATTATGATGACCACTTGTTCTTCCGTTCTTTAGCTTAGGGGATCTAGATAGGCTAAGACTCAATTTCACATTAGTCCTAGAGTTAGAAAGGAACATTAAAACTTCCCAATTCTGTTAGCTAAGGAGAAAAATGAGGGAAGTTGGAGAAAATAAGGAAGGAGAGGAATATCGAGAAAAAAATCAACGAGAGAAAGTAGGGAGGATCCTTACATAGAACAACACGAGAGATCCAAAGTATCAAACGGTTAAGAATTTTGAATACAAATGAGGCTGAATGTGAGAAAACAAAAGAAATCACATTATAAGAACAGATGAAGCTCCAAAAATCAAATAAAAAAAATGCACCAGCTTCCAAGAGTAAGGGCTAAAACTCCAAAAGACTTTGAAAAAAGAGGAGAAATATTTAGATCAACATCAATATCATAACTTACAAACAAATTACAGAGAGGAAACAACAATGTACCTTATAAGTGCACATGGTATAAGTAATGGTTAACCAATGAAAGTCTAACATGACAGTGGATTTATTTCTCTTGATTCTCCTGAGAAGGCACTAGGAGTGGCATACCTCCTCCATAATCCCCTTCATTCTTGGAAAAAATCCCAGGTGCCATTATCATAGCCTAATATCATTTCATTTGGAAAAAAATCGTGGCATTCTAGCCAATAAACATTGTGGTCCCATCCTTTCTTTAGCCTTGAATGCATGACTCAATGGCACTAATTAAAGTGGCAGAATGCTTGCATGCCAAGTGGAACATGTTTTCACATCCTTCATTCTCTCAAATTGAGAAAAAATCAACCACATTACTTTCATCATTGAATGTCCACGATGGGGGATTTAAAAAGAAATTAGTATTATGCATTTTTACCTTTTTAATAGGTACCATAGAAATTTTATATTGGGATAAGTATTACTGAAATATATTATATTTGTAATTTAATTTTTGATGCTAATATAAAAAATTTACTATTATGAACAAGTTTCTTCTAAAATTTTCAATAAATTTTATTTATTAGTTTTATTTATTTTTTATTTTTTAATTTTTTACTATGGTCACAAGTAATTTGGCAAGAACAAGAATCTAGTTTTTCTTCTAGTGCCACTACAATACCAAGAGTACATTCAACAACCTGCAAACCAAATATACCAATAACATATGACTTAGCAAAAACTAAGATGTCCTAACTACACCACACTATGATGTAGACTTAAAACCATTTTAGAAGTAACATTGTTATATGGAGATAAATCTATTTAAAAAAAAAGATTTTATACACCAATTTGATGTTGAGATCTCACTATAACATTAAAATTGATATATATTATTTTTCATATTTTAGTATAAAATTATCAGGATCTTCTAGCTGAGTTGGCACCCCAAATATATCCCCCAACGACAAAGTAGGAAATGCCCCCAGATTGATCTCGATCGAGGAATTTCCAAGTTATAGGTTTGGCAAGATTGTAGTATTGAACAGGTTTCATGATTAAAAAATAAAAGAATCCTCTTGATAATTCAATACATAGTAGATGACTCCTATTGATGATTCAATAGCTGAGTGTGTTATTCTGGTCAGATTTCAAAAGTCATTTGTTAGAACATAGGTATACTTTTATTTGCCAGTGGGATGTTTTCTTTTTTTTTAGGTTGTGGTTCACGAACACCCTGCTCAATGGGTGGCGCTACGTCCATAGAAAAATCTAGGTTAATCGAACCCAAAGGGGATATAGCCCCGCGGCCCACTAGCTAGGCCTAACCCCAAGGGATTCGGGGAGAATGGGCCCTTTTACATCCCGGTCGGCGAGGCACTGATTTTGACCAACTGAGCTAATCCTTGGGGCTTCTTAGGAGGGATTGTGGATTAAAGGTTCACTTGGCATCAATCATAGGTTAGATAACCTTAGCTTTTTTATGCATGGTTAGAAGCAGGCTCATAAAGTGGTCATCTCATTCATTCTCCAACATATCATTTTGTTCAACTCAGGCATACTCTACTTACGTACCTGGTGTAGCTCCTCTCCTTATTGGTAAGGTTTGTATCAGAGAACATAATCGCACTCAGAACATATCTCTTTCATTAATAAACACTGCAATTTATAGACTTTTTCTGCCATAGAGGAGCAACAACTGCGTCGAATGACTTTATTATCTATTGACACTAGCTTATTGTTGAACAATGATCGACGCCCTCTAAACAGTGAGCAACGTCGTTCGTAATTAATACTTGACATCTCCCCTTAATCACGATCTACATGTTAACTTCCTTGCTGGTATAAGTCTTAGCTAAGCTTACAACATAATTTGGATTTTCTACAATGCACAACTTACTTCTACACATTTCAAATTTAGCCTTTCCAAGAGGTTTGGTGAATATGTTGGCCACATTTTCATTTGTATTACAATATGATAAGTCAATTTATTTTGATTGCAAATTTTCTCTTACAAAATGATGTTGTGTGTTAATGTGTTTTGTCCTTGCATGATATATAGGATTGTTTACCAATTTGATAGTGCTTTGATTGTCACATCTGATTACTGTAGGTGCTTGTTGTGTTTCTCCAACATCTCAAGTATCCTTCTAAGACATATTGCTTCACAGGTCACACTGCATAATGCTTTATACTCAACTTCAGGGGATGATAAGGAAATAGTTAGTTGTTTCTTACTGCTCCATCATATTGGTCCTGACCAATATTGAACACGTATCCAGAAGTAGATTTCCTATCATCTAGATTTCCAGCCCAGTCAAAATCATAATAACCTGTCAACTCAACACCAAATTCATCAGTATACATAATACCTAAATTAAGTGTTCCTTTCAGATATCGAAGGAATTTCTTTGCTACTTTCTAGTGGCTTTCACAAGGCTTAGCCATGAACTAAGTATGCTGATAGAATATGCTATCTCTAGCCTAGTAGTTGTGAAATAGTTTAGAATTTCCCACTAGTTGATCATGATACATAGTTGCATTCACCTCTTTGGTTCTATCATCACTACACAATTTGACATTCTGTTCTGAAGGAGTAGATGCTGCCTTGCATTCAATCATATTGAACCTTTTAAGGATTTCCTTTGTATATTTCCTTTGTGTGATTAGTGTCTTACCAGATTCCCTCCAAACTTGAAGACCTAAACAACTATGCAATTCACCAAGATCCTTCGTCTCAAATACATGTGACTACTGAATTTTAATTTCTTCACTTAACTTGCATGTGTTTCTTGTTATGATAAGATCATCAACATATACATATATTAAAGCAACATTCCCACCTTCATCTTCCTTGATGTACAAGTGAGAATCATTTTTTCTTCTCATAAAAGAAAGAATCAATTTTCACATACCAAGATCTTGGTGCTTATTTCAAACCATATAAATATTTCTTTAACCTGGAAACTAGATGCTCCTCTCCCCATTTTACAAACCCTTCAGGCTAAACCATATAAACTTCTTCTTTTAAATCACCATTCAAAAATGTAGATTTGGCATTTAACTGATACATTTTCCAATTATATTTTGTAGCTAATGCAATCATGATTCTAATTGTGTTAAACTTAGCTACAGGTGCAAAAGTATTTTCATAATCAATTCCCTGCTTTTGTGAATATCCTTTTGCAACCAATCTAGCTTTTTGTTCATCAATAATTCCATCAACATTAAACTTGGATTTATACATCCATTTTCATCCTATGGGAACTTTGATTTTAGGCAATTCTGTTAATTCCCATGTGTCATTATTCATTATAGAGTTATATTCTTCGTTCATTGCATCTCTCCATTCTTCATATTCTTTAGCTTCCTCATATCTTGAAGGTTCTACAACATACATAACAAGAGACATTAATGCATAATCTTTATATCTTACAGGTACCTAACTTTGACGTGATGACCTTCTTGGAGTTTTACTCCTTTCGTCTTTCTTTCTGCTTTGCGGAGTCTCCTCTCATCTTCTCGGAGTATCATGACTTCTTGATGCTCTTTGCTCTTGAACTTGTACCTGTTCCTATTCTTGTTCCTATTCTTGTTCAACACTTGTATCTAATTTGACATAATCATCAGTATCATGCCATACACTAGTATTATTCATTTTATCACCTTCGTTTGCATTCTTATGAAACACCACATCCCTACTTGCAATAGGCCTATGAGTACTGGGATCAAACAACTTGTATGCTTTCTGATCATCACAATAACCAATAAATATGCACTTAATGGAATTTTCATCAAGTTTTCTTCTTTCATCTTTTGGAATATGAGCAAATTTCTTGCAACAAAAAACTCTTAAATGACTCACTTTTGGTTTGTACCCATAAAATGCTTCAAAAGGTGTTTTAAGCTCTAAACTTTTGGTTGGACTCCTATTTTTCAAATAAACAACAATATTAATAGCTTTAGCCCAAAAACCATTAGAAATATATTTACCTTGAAGCATACTACGTGCACATTCAACTAGTGTTCTGTTTTTCCTCTCAGCAACTCCATTTTGTTGAGGTGTATGTGGCACTGTAAATTGTTGCAAAATCCCATTTCTTTTACAACATTGATTAAATTCTCTTGATTAGTATTCTCTCCGCTGATCAGATCTCAAAATTTTGATGTAATTACCAGTTTGTTTTTCCACCATACTCTTAAACTTTTTAAAGTACTCAAAGACATCACTCTTCTTTCTTATGAAATAAACACGTGTATACCTAGATCTATCATCCACAAAACTAAGAAAATGCCATGCTCCATCAATAGATCTAGTTTGCATAGGTCCACATACAACAGTATGAATTAATTCAAGTATTTCCCTTTGCTTTTTTTTCTTTATGTATAGGAAATTCCTCTTTGTGTTTCTTGCAAAGTAGACATGCTTCACATTCAACATGATCATTCTTCAAGACAGGAAGACCTTCAACAATTTTGTTCTTTTGAAGTAGCATTAAATCTTTGTGATGTAGATGTCCATACCTTTGATGCCATAACTCTACTGTTGATATTGTTGTAGATGCCAATGCTTGATGACTTTTCCTAGTCACATCCAACTTATACAAGCCTCCAACTCTGGTACATGTGGCAATAACCTTGTACTAATCTTGAATGTATTTCACTACACACTGTGATTTAACAAATTCCACCTTCAAATCTTGGTCAGCAATAATAGAAATAGAAATTAAATTCTTTTTTATACCAGGAACATAGATCACATTATGGATCTATCTCTCTTTTCCATTAGGAAAATTCACACCTATTACTCCATAACCTTGAACTTTAAGTGATCTGTTATCTCCTAGTAAACATTTGTTCCATCAATGTTTTCATAATATTCATCAAACCACTCCTTATTACAAGACATATGGAGTGATGCGCCAAAATCAATGAACCAAGCATTCACATCATCATTTTCCACTGACAATGCAGCATCAGAAACAAACATTTTAAGATTTTTAAATCCATCACTGATTGAGATGTCTTTGTCCACAAAATTTCCATTATGCCTTCTGTTTCTTTACCTATACTCATTATATTTCTTTTTATAGCAACCTTCAAAATGATGCCTAGGTTTTCCATAATAAAAACAATCATCATTTCTCTTATCATGGATTGGAAATTTAGACTGTGTCATACCTTTTTTTTTTGCTTGAAACTTTCCTCCTTTGTTCTTGTCCCATGGCTTGCCTCTATATGGATGCTTTCCCTTGGCTAATGCCAAATTTGAACTACTAGAGCCCAACTTAAAGCTCTTCATCTTCTCCTCCTCTTGTAGAAGAATTCCTATCAATTCATCAAATGTAGGGGGATTCTCTCTAGTCGAAAGACTTGAAACAAAAATTTGATAATCTTGCACTAAGCCATTTAATGTGATGGCGACTAAGTCAGTACTAGACACATTTTCACCAATATCTCCTAACTTATCACTTAAATATTTGACAAGATACATGAAATTGCTTATATTTTCATTTGCTTCCATTTTTAGAGATAAAAGCTTAGTCTTCAAAAACAAGATCCGGTTTGTATTTGATATTTCATACAAACCCTTCAACATATCCCATGTTTCTTTTGATGTGTTGCAATCTCTGATGTGAGGAATACTGTTGTCCTTTACGGGCATTCGTAGAATCACCTTTGATTTCAACTCCCTTCTCTCCCAATTTGGAATAGAATATGCAACAGTGGGTTTGGGCTCATCCCCACTCAAAATGGACCACAAATTATAACGTGCTAAAGTAGTCAGCAACTTGAATTTCCAATTCACATAATTTCCTCGATCAAGTTTGGTGGATTCATTCAAATAAGTATTAGCCAACAAATTTGACATGATGGAAAATAAACTTTCTCCAATCAATAAAATGCTAATAAATCTAAATCCAAATGCACCCAAATTCACCAAAACCCATAAAACTTTCACTACACATGCAACATAAAAATATTTACTAATTCCTTTTCACTATTAAAAATTTCCACCGACATTTTTTTTTACCTTTCACCACTTTAAATAAAAAAATACTAAAAAACCTTATCACTCCTTAGGATAATATTCTCATTAAAAACAAACACCCCTTTTGAAATTTAGTCCCAACGCTTAAAATAAAGCAAATATTTTTAAAAACTTATGTCTCCCAACAAAAAACAAACTAAACAAACCAAACTTTGATTTGCTTTGTTTTAAAATAGGTAAACGAGGGCTCAAACCTTTTAACTCAAACTACTTCCACGATTTTCAAGCAACATCAAAATTATTTGCTTCAATGCATTAGTTGGTTGGAGGCACCTCTAATGTATTTGGAATTTGTAAATGACATACGACAACCACTATGATATTTGCAAAACAGCAAGCCTGACACTCGCACATCTAGTTGCATCTTTCACCCAAACAGAAAAACTCCATCCGATTAGCAGGCACTTGGAAGCACAAAACTCCATCGTATTAACAAGACCCTTTGCAGCAATTCAATACCCTTGCAAAGCTAACACATCTCTCACTCCACTCAGTTAACACTCGACTCTCACATAATAATTCCTTCACGTTGTCTCACAACACAGCGGCACACCATAAGAGCTTTTCACTAAGGTGCTTTCCCACAACTCACGCTCTCTGCAAAACACTCAACTTCATAAGTGGCCTCACACACAGCTACCACAAAGCTACCACCAACGGCTTTGATACCATATCAAAGAACAGAATTGCACTCAGAACATATCTCTTTCATTACTAAACACTACCATTTATAGATGTTTTCAGCCAGAAAAGAGCAATAACTGTGCCGAATGACTTTATTATCCACTGACACTAACTTAGTGTCATACAGTGATTAGCGCTATTTGAATAGTGAGCGGAATTGTTCATGATTAATACTTGACAGTTTGAACCCCAACTACTAATTTCTTTCTTATATTGAATTAAAACCTTGTGCAGAGATGAGTTGAACTAGGTCTCTTTGCAAGAGGAAAACCACAGTTCCCCATCAAGCCGTTTTTCTTAAATTTTCATTTTAAAATTTTGTAGTGTTTCTATAATATTTATATGGTAATTTAGTTTTAGATGATCAACCGATTCTAGAAATTATTTTGTTCCTTATAATTAGAATATCCATCAGAAGATGTTGCACGTTGTGTGATCATTTAAATGATCTAAAATTTCATTTAAAAATATTTTCTTTTTTTTTTTTTGGAGATTTCAAAAAGGAGTTGTCTTTAGTGCAACTTTTTGGAGATTCCAGTGATGGAATTAGGCGAAAAAAATTGAGGTTAAATCTTGACTTGTATTATTTAAAATGGTTTTTTAACTGCATATTTGGATTCAGCACCTTGAAAAACCTCTTGGATGCTTTGATTGTGCAGAAATTACCTATCAAACTTGCGATTTCAATAAATTGCTGCCAGATTTTAGAGAAATTTGGCCTGAAAAACCCACCGAAAAAACCTCCAAAAAGTCTCACTAAAGGCAACTACTTTCAGAAATGATATGATACTTTCGTAAGTTGTTTTGTAATATTTTGCACTTTTTAAGTGCTAGCATCTTCCCTAATGTGAAGCATCGGACTGCTAAATAAATGATGCATGAAAATAAGATTACATATGCTTCACGTTAAGTGCCATTTAAAAAATAGTTAAATCGAGAACCGATTGGAATATATATATATATATAATTTGAATGGAAAATTAAATATTTTCATGAGTTATGATAATTTAGAATATAATGAAGAGGATCAGTGGAAAGTCGATAACAAGCACCTGTCCAAATTAACGCTCCCAAAGAAGGGTATAAAGCCAAAAACACATCAATCCAAAATGTTTACTCAATGCTACCCGGGAATCTAAGATTGAAGCACAATTCAGAATTGAAATGGTGATTAGTAAAAACAACACAACAAAAGCTTCTTATTTCCCATGGATGGTGGATTAACTTCACGCAGAAAACATCAAGCAAGGTGCATTTATTCTTAGTTAACCATTGTGTATCATCATATTTCCTAGTAGATTTGTTTATGAAAATTGCTAGTGTCACTTCTCTTCTGGGATGCATGGTTGGAGATATATAGTATTGGCAAGCAAAAAAATATATGGTTGTTTTCTTTTGTAGTAGATATGTTTTTTATTTTTCTTCTTTTACATACTCTATTTTCTACACATATAGTTACTGATCTAGTAGTCTTTCTTAAGTCTCGGAAGCATAATCTCTTATTGAAATAGGTCTTGGGAATACTACAAGTTAGATTTCTCTTTAGTAAAACTCAACTCATCCTTTCTTGGTTATTTCCATTTTCTACAATTTGATTATTAGTTTAGCACTATTTTTAAGTTTCAAACAATAATTTTTTTGTTGTGAAAGTACTACTATTTCTTTGTGGGGTTAGAATTGTCATTCGCACACCTCTCCCTACCATTATATCCTTTATTTTCACCTCACAACTCTCCGAAAACATTATTCACCAAAATCACATTTCTTGGTTGTTCAAGGACATTATGTGCATTGTTTCTTGTGCAAGATGGCCTACTTGTAGATGTGCATTATTCCTTGTGAAATATGTGCATTTTTCCTTGCATAAAATGTGCATTGTTCCTTGTGCAAGGATAACTTTTCTTTTATGAAAAAGTAATTAGGTTTCATTTATGAAAAAGTAATTAGGATTTCTTTTTGCAAAAGTAATTAGGTTTCTTTCTGCAAAATTAAGTAGGTTTTATTTTCTTCAATTAGGATTAGTTGTTCTTTCTCTTTCTTCAAGCTTATAGTACTTTAGTCTCTTGCACTAACTTAGGTAGAAGTACAACACCTATTGCACATACATTGTTTCCACTTCTTAAGTTTGTATGACCTTGGATTGATAAATTAAAGTTGGTAGCCCTGGGAGTTGCAACAACTTTGTTGTAATACTAGAGCTCATCATGTTTTGGCACCATTAAGTGGGAGGTGTCCAAGTAGGTTTTGTTTCTACTTATAAATAATTATTTTAACTTTTCTCCCTCTTTGCATCAATTTTTCTTTCCTTAAACAAAATTAAAAATAAAAAAATAAAAACACAAAGCATGGCTGAGAACATCAAGACTAAGCTCTTTCTTAACCTAGAAACCATTGGGAAAGCCAAAATGAAAAACATAAGCCCCACTTCTCTCCTACACTTCCATTTCTTAGCCTTTGAATACCCTGATACATTTATGCTTGATTTTGATGTGGTTTTTAGAAACTATGATTATACTTTTGATGAACAAAAGCTAAAAACATTTCCTTCTACCCTCAAGGATGCAACCTTTCACTGGTTTATGAGCTTTCTTAGGGGAAGCATCACTACCTAGGTACAAATGTAGCAATCCTTGGCCTTGAGGGAGGTGACTTCTTCAATTTTCTCCTTTCCTTGTTCTCACTCCTATTCTTAGTGGTTGACGGATTCTTCAATTGTGATTGGGAGTGTTGAAGGAGGTTGATATTTTCCTTGGTGAATTCTAGCTCTCTTTCACTTCCTAAAGTACACAACTTTTGGTTGTGTTACTATAGGATTAACGAGGGTGCTTGGAGTTTCCAAGGTGGAAACCACTTCTTCCTCAGTGTTTCCTTTTGAAACATTGGCCTACTATTATTTTCTCCTCCTTTTTTGAGTTCTAGAGGTCCCTGCAATGTTCTTAGAGGTTCCTTGTTCTTCTCTTTCCTCCTATTTGATTTTATCTTCTGAATTTTATTTTAATACTACTTCCTCTACTTCAACCTCTTCTTTCTTTTCATCACGCTATCCTTCCTCTTCTTCATCATTCTTAGTTTCTTCTTCAAACTCAAACTAGGATTTTGTCTTGAGATTAAAAAAGGATTTTCTATCCATGTAAATAGAGTCAATCCATGATATAAGACGTTGGATATGTTATAAAGCATCCATGACAATTATTTTGATTATCCCATGATGGGCTATGTACTATGGTTTCCCTTCTCTCAGCCTTTGGCTCATCCCCACAATGGATTGAAAAAGGAAGTGGGGAATACTAATTCTATTTGAGATGGGCAATCCTATTTGAAATATCAACTCATAGAGTAGCCTAAAGTCATAGGTATAAAAAACACTCAGTCTACCTTCACATGAAATGTATTTTAGGATGTAAAGGGAAGCTTCATCCCATGGATATGGTAGGATGTTTCTTCTAACTCCATTTTTAGCTTTAATTGGTCTCTCTTCAGGGAGAAAGAAGTTCTTTTTAGTTGGGATGGATTTTGTTTTATCCTCCTTTCACCATCTGACCCCTTGAGGTAGTGTGGTCACCTTGCTAATGATTATTTTATTTAAATGTATGGCAATCCCCATCATAATGGTAGTGGCTCTATCTTCCCTTTGAGATTGGAGGGCCACTACAAATTCCTGAGTGATTTCATCATCATATCCCTTAGGATTCTCAAAGAACCCCATCCATTGTTGGTATGTGAATATGTCTCTAATAGGATGATGTTGACGGATTTTGGTTGATTTTGTTGGCTTCCTACAATAATCCCTATCTTTCTAAGGATTATTGTAGGTTTAGCGAGACAAAAGAGGTTATATTTAGGATGACCCTAGGGCCAGATGAGTGCTTAGAATACTATGAGGAATGTTTCCCACTCAACTATAGAAGGGTTGATTGTACCCTTGACCTTGAGTCACCAAATCTTATACTCCTCCGATGGATTAGGGAGGATGTAATGGAGACCCTTAATATGATTTCTGGTGGAGATATTTACCAACTAACTTATGAATACATTAATATGGAATTAAAACATAATTATAGGGTTGCAAGGAAGAGAGGGTGGCCCAGTTAAAGCCTGGTCAAATCTTTTCCCTCCACCTCAACCATCAAATAGGAGATATCAAGTATGATAGAAGATGTTAACAATGAGATGTTGCACACTTTTGCCTCATAAATCGATATTATGCATATTAAAAGGAAGCAAGAGGAGGTCTACCCTAGAAATGAGTTTCCAATGAATTCCATAGAGGTTTACTTTTTTGTGAGGAGAACCATGCAACACAAAGATGTCCCTCTCTTTAAGGACTAAAGGCTATATACTAAGGGGCATAGAGTGGTTTGGAGTATCTTTGCTTCATAAACCAAAGGAGGCTACAAGGCCCTTCACCATACCAACAAGGCATGCATGGTGCACATTATCCTTCTTTCAATCTAAACCATAATCCACCCTTCCAACCTTGGTATCCTCCATTCCACTCATCTTAATCCATGCTTTCTCCTTAGTCTTACTCTCCTTAGTGTCCTCCGAAGCCTCTCAATCTACCCTTCCATCCATACCAACCTCAACCTCCTCAATGGGGCATCCCTTCATAAGGATGGAGGCCTTAGGAAACCTAATCTCTTGCCTTGTTGCCTCGTCCTCCACCCCAACCACATCTACCCAACAGTAACCCACCTAAGAAACCTTAGATGCCAACCCAACCCAATCTAAACCTGAAAATAAGCAGTTACACATTAGGGGAATTTTGAGGTCGAAAATGGGCCTCCTAAGGAAATTATAAAATAATAGTGGAAATAATAAAATAAGATTAAATTACATCATCAACGTTTAGAGGGAGAAAAGAGAAAACTATTGTTTAACTCGTATTTTCAACTTATCTCCCTATGGTTTTACTCAAATTTCGAGCGGAAACAATTGTTCGATGTAGAATTTGATTCCTCATCCAAGGAGTACCCATGTTTCATACTTTCAATGGACCCTCCTACATGAAAAATGAGAAATACATGAAAAACATGATTGCAATCATGTTTTTTCATTTATTTCTCATTTTTCATGTACTATGGTCCATAAAAAGTATGCAACATGGGTACTCCTTGGATGAGGAATTAAATCTTGTATCCAACGAGTCCCCCCGCTCGAAACTTGAGTAAAACCTTAGAGAGATAAGTTGAAAATATGAGTTGAAAATGTAGTTTTATTATTTTATAATTTTTAATCTTTTAACTTTTTTACTACAAAAATGGTGAATCATCCCCCATGGTTGACACCATCATCTTGAATCCTATTGATTATTATAAAATTTATTTTTGTTGTACATTTTTCTTATGAGACCCATTTTAGACCTCAAAATTCCCCTAATGACTTGTTTATAGTGGGGAAACATCTTATCCTACTTATGTTATGGAAATCCAAGCGATCAACCTTAGGTCTAGGAAGGTACTTCTAGATGCTCACTCACCTTCTCCACCTAAATATGCACCTCGATCAATTGTGCTTATGTGTATGTTTTATGGATCATGATAGCTTGGAGTGAGATCTTTGTGTAGAGGCAAGTTCTCCATATTTAACATTGGATTCAACAATTGTCACCAACTTGTGAGGGTTTAGGTACACCTTCTCTATCTACTTCTTTAAGATGTTATAAATGAATGCATAGAACATATAGGGTTTTCACTAATTTCTGTGTGTCACGTTTAGACATACTTGTCCGTCTAGTGATCCCTAGGCAAGGATCACAGAGCATCAACTCCTTATGGTTGGGAAATTGTTACTATAAAAGGGATAATTTCATCAAATCATCCAAAGTTGGATCCTTGTTTATGAGTATTGAGCACATGAAAATTTTAGATTTTGGAGGGAAGTTTAGCTCCCAGATGTTTCTCCCCGACCAAGGAGGACCCAAGAGGAAATTTGGTGCTACAAGGTCCAGATAATCAAAATCTGGGGTGTATACTCCCCTCGCCATGAATTCTAGCTGAGTTTGTCCCAAGATTTTGCATTTTTCTCCTCATAGACTGCTATCTAATCTAGGGTATATCATCCTTCTTAATTTATGAGGTGAATGAGAGGTTCTAGGAGAAAATTCTAGTGTTATCTGCTTATCAAGGGATATATACCAATTTAAATTTAAATTTCATTGCGGGCCTTCTAGAATAGAATGTCACCAATTAAAGGAAAATATTTTGTGATTTCTTTCCAAATTATAGAGCCATTTCTAAGAGATTTCTGAGGGGTTCTAATCTAATATAGAATTGGAAGGGAGATTATGTACTTATGATCGATGATATGGGATCATAAACCCACCCCTTTAATTTTCTTCTAGACTTCCTTTCAATCTAAAGCTTTAGATAACAAAATAGACTTTTAAGTCCCCATCATCCATGTACTTTATGGATGGCTAATGGATTCTAGGCAATGAGAGAAAAGGGTTTTCTTTCTTCTTTCCCCTGCCATAAAAATATTTTGGTTATCTAGTATACTTTCTGAATGGTACCAAGGGGGATCAATGTGAGAGAAACATAGAACACTAGAGTGACTTATAAAACATATTTACATAAGCTCAGTCTCCCCGCCCCAGATATCCATTTGTCACCAAATCTGCATTCATTTTTCCACATTTGCTAAGAACCATCTCTAGTCTATTTTTTTATATTTATTTTGGTTTTAAGGTGAAGACTAGATATTTTAATCCAAGTCCAACAATTGAAACTAGAGTATAAAAGAGGTCCTCCACAAGATATCTCTCTCTGGTTGGTATGCCCCATATAAACATGGTAGATTCTTGCAAAATTTATAGCATTATTAATTAGATCCAATAATTCTTTTAGAGCATGGAGATGGGTTAAATTAGCATAAGAATGCAATTTTTAGAAACAGAAACCCCTTCGAAGCATCCTTTTAGTTTTGAATCAATAATTAATTTGTTGAGATCTTCTAGAACAAAAAGAAAAATAAGATGAGAAAGAGTGAATCCTTATCCTAGTTCTCTTTCTCAATGGGAGAAAGATGGCATTGCCCTATTTATGTGAAGTGGAAAACAAGTCGAGTTAATGCAGTTTATTACCCTACTAAAAAAATAATGGAATAAATCTAAATTAATTAGAAGAATCCATATGTAAATCGAACATCCCCAATCAAATTCCTTTAATAGATGAAATTTACATGTAATAGTCTTTTGCATTTTTGTATGGATAGTATGAAGGTTTTCATGGGCTAAATCAATGGATTTTTTAATTTGGTGGCCTTGAAGGAACCTAAAATATTGAGTGGAAATGTTATTATGTAACATTTATTAAACTAAAATAGAAATGGTTTATTAGATAAATATCATAGATAGAGTTGTATATAGAGATTACGAAAAACAGGTTTAAGGAAGAAGGGGAGACAATTTTAGGCATAAGGGCAATAAATGTGGAGATGAAAGGTGTAAGAGTTTACCCTGAGGTTCTACAGTATTAGGTGGAAATAAGAAGTGCATTTACTATGATTCATAGCATTCTTGGTAAAAATCCATTGCTAATCCATCTAGAGGTAGAATTTTCCCCTTTTAGAAGTTATGCTAAAACCTCTCTAATTTTATGATCTCTTCCATTAGAGAGGAGTTTTTTTCTTAAGCTAGGAATATGGGGAATAGTCTAACCACATTTAAAATATGTTAAATGGTGACTCTATTAGAATGAGAAAATATATCCTTCAAATATCTACATCCTATAAAGGAGAATGTCCTCAAAAGAGTTTGATGAGGATCCATCCACTTTTTTGATCGATTCAGATGGTGTTAGTTGAATTTTTGTGATTTTCAATCCTACAAATTTATTTGTTTTTTCATCCCTCTTGAATCCATAAGGATTTTCTCTTCATTATTCATTATTTCACCTTCTCAAATAATGCTTTCCTCCATTTTTCTTCGAGACCTTTTATAATTTCCTTTTTACTCTAGTATGGAATTGTCTAAGATCTAATCTAATATATGCCATTCAATTTGGCCCCGATTTCAACCAAATATTTGGTATCATTTTACTTTTTTCCTTTACCCACATAGAAATAAGGACTTTACACTTTCTTATAATTTTTTTAGAAATGGGTGGAAGGGGATTATGTGGTAGAGGAGGAGAACACACTCCAATTGGATTTTAAGGATTCTTGAAGTGATGATTGCTCAAACCAAGATGGATTTAATGTGAAAGGCCTTGGAGGTTTTTAGGGGAATCATTCTAGACTCAATAAAATAGGGTTAATCTTAAATTTCCACCCACTAATGACTATTATCAAATTCTTATTCCTTTGTTAAGGAGAATTCTAATATGAGGAAACAATTTGATCATTTCACTCGTTGATCTATTCTTGTCCTATTATTTTCCCAAGTAGGAAGGAGTTTGGAGGGAGAATGTGATAGAGGCCTAAATCCTCAGTCAATTCAATAAAAAAATATTTAAGACGATAGTAGAAGGGCCTCAAACCCTAGTGGATCCCAAGCAAAAGATTAAATTCCCACCTAGAGATAAAGGAAAGAGAGAGTCAAAGAGATGAGAATGTACCTAGGGGAGAAGATGAGAGGGTCATGGGGGAAGTAGACCAGGGAGTGAGAGTAGAGAGACATCAATGATAAGTATGGAGGAGGGTATAAAGGGGTACATAATGGAAGAGGATAATAGGGAAAAATAATTAGGGAGTGAAGTATTAGAAAGGTTAACTATGGAATCATGAAGTGTAGGAAAGGGAGAACATAACAATGTAAAAATTGGATTTGAAGATAAAATAAATGTAGGAGACAAATAGGCTTATGAACATGTAATAATACCTTGGGATTGTTGGCCCTCTTGGCTTAACACTTTTTCCCAACTCCTCAAACCATATGAGGTTGATAGGAGGTGTTAATTTTAATTAAGCCAACCTCCATGGTCTCACTATGAAGATGGTCTTACAAAATCCTCCTTCCCAAAAGTTTTTGGAATTAAATTTTGATATCATCGACACATTCATCTCATTGAGAGCTTTCCTGTGGTACAAAAAACATCTCAATCTTATTCCCATATTGAAATATATACTCAATCAAAGTTTTACCAATCACATAACACCACATTAGCATCCAAATTTCACATAAATTCCATGTAGACTCAAAGATGAAATTCGCACCATACCCTACTTTGAAATTATTGCACTACAACTCAGTATATCCTATTCTGAAGGAGAATCTAGGGAACACAACCTTTTCCATAGTGGAATATATACCACACACTCTAGTTGTTTGGACCTCTGGATCCTCTCTTTTCGTGAGGCATAGTGTGGAGCCCACATATCTTCCATGTAGCTATACTAGCTACCATGGAATATATGTATAAAATCCTATAGATTCACAAGCTCGTGTAATGTACTAAAGCACTGGACAAGAATCTACTTCTACTTTAAACTAGCAGAAGCCAATAGATCAATGAAAACAATACGAACAAGAAGAAGATAAATCAATGGCACATAACATAATATGGTTCCTCTATATACACTTATTCCTGAATCATGCCATTAAGTAAGGATGTCTTCACATCTATCTGATGCATCTTAGAAACCCATCTGCACTAATAGTGCCAATATAGATCTGATTGATGAGTACCTTGCAACAGGAGAAAAGGTCTCATAATAGTCAATCCCCTCTACCTGTGAAAATCCATGGGCCACAAATATAGCCTTACGCTTGTCCACACTAACACATGAAAATTGCTTTACCTTGTAAAGCCAATGGGAGATCACCATTGACTCGTCCTCCGATCTCGGGACCACATCCCAAACATTGTTACGAACTATGGAGTCATAATCCTCCACCATCGCATCAACCTAAACTGGTTTCTGCACTACTTCCTTAAAGAAAGATGGCTTTGTCACACCACATTTTCCCATAAGAGCCATGTGTATAGTGTACCTCTCAGGTGACCTCCTTTGCCTGTGCTGAGAAGTGGGTGCAACCACATTCTCCTGTGCATAATCCAATAATCTATCATCCTCTCTAGTGTGATTTCTTCCCTCTCTGGAAGAATCTTCCTGAGTGGATGTCTCACTCCTCGATCCTCTGCATGTGGCTGCTCCACATCAATTTGAGGCTCCTCAACCTTAGGAGCTAAAATCTCCTAATATACATGTAGCTCAAGCTCCCTCTTAAGGGAAGCTCACATGGCCTTCTCCTCATCGAATATGACATCCCTGCGAACCACTATCATCTTGTTGGTCGACAAGTACACTCGATAGTTGTGAGGTGTATCAGTGTACCCCACAAATATCCCCAACTCTGTTTTTGACTCAAGCTTCTTCCATGCATCTTTAGTCACATGGCAATATACCAATGACCCAAATATCCTAAAGTGACCAACATCTGGCCTCTTATCAGAATAGTCCTCCTTTGGTGTCTTCATCTAAAGTATCTTGTGTGGGATACGATTCTAAACATAAACTATTATGTTGCATGCCTTAGCCCACAAGTGTAGTGGTAGGCCATGATCATGCAACATCGCCCTTGTTTCCCCTACTATGATTTTCTTCTTCCTCTCGGCTACCCCATTCTGTTGAGGGTTATGGGGTGCCGTCAACTCACATTTAATCCCTTCTGTTGCACAAAATTTCTCAAACTCATTTGATACATACTCACCATTGTTATTAATCCATATAGCTTTAACGTTGTTACGTGACTCCTTCTCCACCAATTCTTTAAACTCACAAAACATTGTGAAAGTTTGATCTTTTTTCTGCATAAAAAATATCCAACTTTTTCAAAAAAAGTCATCAACAAATATAACATAATACATGTGTTTGGCGATGAATGCTGATAAGAATGGTCCACACACATTTGAATGGAATCACTCTAGAATAGCCTTTGCTCATCTGTCTCTATCATAGACTTTGTGTATTTTCCCAAAGTACACCCCTTGCATGTGTAGGTTTTAACCGTGTACAGAAATTACCTGCATATGAATTCTAAAACACGGAAAATAAACAATGCAAGAGCATAACACATAAAACACATACACACAGAGATTTTTCCTTGGATCCCAAAACTGGGACTACTAGCTTGATTTTTCATTATGTTCCTTTCAATGTTACAATACATATTTATACATGCCGAAGCATCCAATACCATGGAATGAAAAACCATTGCGTCCAAAACCATGGACCGAAAACCATCACGTCCAAAACCATGTGTGAAATTCATGCACAAAAACATAGGTAGGTTCGCCCAACCTAATATAGGGTCCAAAAAAAAATTTCCTGGGGCACTGCCCCAAACTCCGTAGAGGGGGACTATCAGCCCCCCTCAAACCCCCCATATAGGGGGGTTTCCACCCCCCCCTGTGACTCCCATGCTGTGAAATCGATGCAGCAAAGGGGGGGATCCATCCCCCCTCTAACCCCCCGGTTCACTACGTGGGCTAGTCGTGGAAAGAATAACACAACCCAACATTCTCCCACTTGTTGTTTTCTTTCCATAGGGGTCCACAAGAGAGCTTAGTCATTTATCTAGCCCCGCAATGCCCATTATTTCTCTACACCAAGAGAACTTCTCAAAGCTCACAGATTTTGTCAATGCATCTGCAGTATTCTTCAAAGTGTCCACCTTTACCAACAACACCTTTTTGTCTTATATCATGTCCCTCACAGAGTGATACTGAACATCAATGTGCTTTGTCTTTGAATGGTAAGCAAAGTTCTTTGCCAAGAAAATTGCACTTTGGATGTCACAACTATCCTTTTAGCTCCTTGTACTAACACCATACTTGAACACAATCTCTACAACCAAAATTCTTCCTTTCTTTCATGAGTGGCTGCCACGTATTCTACCTTTTTAGTTGATAGTGCCACTACAAATTGTTTCTTACTCATCCAACCGTTGGAAATAATACTAAGAGGGGGGGGGGGGGGG
>APFE030568851.1:29957-43630 GCA_000404065.3 Pinus taeda
TCTCCTGGAAGGGAGCTACAACCCCCATAGTTCTTGTACTAGCTAAGATACTAGTACGTAGGCGCCGGCCTACAATCTTCTCTCCTCCAGGTACCATGTTTAATACATTTTCAGACTGGATACTCCTGAAGCACAACACATAATGTGAAAGGCCACGTTTCATCCAATTTTCATACTGGACCCATTAATATCATTGAAGCACATAATCAATCAATCTTCTGAATCACCCAAACACCAGATCAATACATATACAAGGATAATATATGTGTTAGCACACAGATCTAGTCCATCAGATCACATAAATATGAGTCATTATGATCCTGATCCAATATTAGTTCTCATCCATCAATACTGAAGCTAAACACAATCAACCAAACAGGATATGCAGAATAATGACACCTTTAAACTGTCATCAGAACCCATCAACAACCAGAACCACCTGTGACTTCAAATATCATAGCTCAAATACTACAATGAACCAAACCTGCATACATACGCGCTTACACCAAAGCCAACCCGCGTACAGATCTATAAATATTCAAACACGACTTGCAGCGATTTCAAACTTAAGTTATACCCAGATCAGATCATTACAAGCGTCAGTATACAGATATAGAATAAGCATAATCAAATATATAGAGATAGTTCATTTCAAACCATTTGATCCCGATCTATCCTTAGATCTTGTTCTCCATCAACCGGTGAGATCCCTCTTTGCTCAGATCCAGATCTGCACCATAACCCAATCACAGTATTCCAGATCTAGCACTTTATCAGATATTCAATAATTCAAATGATGCTTTGCCAAATGATCTCCTTCCTCTTTTATAGTCTTAGGCCTTTCACAATACCACGGTCCAAAACCATATTAACACAATACCACGGACCCAATACTTGGGATCAACACTTTTGGATGCAATACCACGGACCAAAACCATAGGATCAAAAACTGTCAGACTACTACCATGAACCAACCATGAAAGTGCGTGAACTTTTCTCCACATGAAATAAATGTTTCTCTGCATAAAAGTCCGTGAACTTTTCTCTACGTGAAATAAATTTTTCTCTGCATAAAATTCCGTGAAATTTTCTCCACATGAAATAAACTTTTCTCTGCATAAAAGTACGTGAACTTTTCTCTACATGAAATAAACTTTTCTCTGCATAAAATTCCATGAAATTTTCTCTACATGAAATAAACTTTTCTCTGCATAAAATTCTGTGAAATTTTCTCCACATGAAATAAACTTTTCTCTACATAAAATTCCGTGAACGTTTCTCTACATGAAATAAACTTTTCTCTACACAAAATTCCATGAACGTTTCTCCACATGAAATAAACTTTTCTCTGCATAAAAGTCTGTGAACGTTTCTCTACATGAAAGAAAATTTTATCTTCATGAAAGTGCGTGAACTTTGCTGCACTATAATTTATCATCTGAGTGATTTTCCATCAAGGACAACACTTGTCTCGTAATGCCAACAATCTCCCCCTTTGGACTTGATGGCAAGGCTAACTTGTCACACGTAGAACTATCATCTGATTCCTTTGAGTTGTCCTGCACCCCAGGCATTCAGTCACAACTGATATCTCTTCTTGAAGATTCATCTAGTTATAACTAAGTGAGATGATCTTCTATGAGTGGGTTGCCATCAAGTACAACACATGCATCATAATGCTAACAATCTCCTGCTTTGGACTTGATGGCAACAAAACCAAATCACTCTCCTCCTTTGACATCAAGGGAAAAGGGCGAACCAAGATATTCTCTTTCCTAGGTAAACATTCCACTGTCCATACTCCCCCTAAGTACCTGCTGAAATCTATGAATGAGCTCCCCCTTTGTATATGCCAAGGTGTACTAATCTATCCATGCTACATGCTGAAAGCTCTGCTCTAGCTGAATTATGTTGTTCATGCCCCCCCTGTCTGTAAGCAAGGTATGCAAAAAGGTGTTCTACAAGAACATGACTCTATACATCATACGTGACCTTCCTAGCACCAAATAATCATACATACATCCATCTCCCAACCAAGTGGGGATATACCAGAAAATGAAAACCAAGTACATTACACCATTCATCCTAGGCATAGTGGGGAAACCAACATAGGCCGTTACATGACCTTGATATGACTGAAATATTTCATCAAATGAATACAATAGATAGAGACACACTATTACATCATGAGTCTTCATATGACCTTTACATCAAATGATATACATGACATTTATAACAGAGACCAAACACCTAAATAACATCCTGATAAACATCACCAACGACACTATATGATCTTCTTCATAGCATCTGTCACCAACAACTTGTATTAGTGCATGAATCATCAAGGTATGTCCATATCAACTCATCCTTTTGAATATAATTCTATATATACAGAATCATTCTATCATATGTGAGAAACACCATAGCCATCTAGATCTGCATGGACCAAGTATCATCAATTGGGAATATCTGCATCAATCAACATATGTACGAAACAACCCATCATCATATAGGTAAGAACTCATCATCATCATATCTCCAACAATGCAACTTTGAATAATCATCCATGTATCCAGCCAACAATCCTCATCCATATGTGTGCTAATAACAATAGGAATCTGACATCATAACTGTTATGCATATGGCGACAACAGCATATGAGTGACTCATCATCAAGTAAAGAAGATGTGAATTCAGGCTATGTACTTCTCCTTATCCTTATGAAGATCACCATGTAAGCACCATTAGAGAATCAACCACAAATCTACTCTAAATATCAACTATGTAACCCTAAGAATCATTTGAACAACTCATAACCATATCATATCAATATGAATCATTTATCCATATAAGCATCATCACCAAGGACTATTAACTATAATGCCAAAAAATGCATTAAAAGCACACGCTCCCCCTAAACCTGTGCCATCTTGTTTACTGTCAGATATATCAGCAAGAAGTATCAAGACATCATCATTAGAAACAAAACACTTCTAACCATCATTTCCACACATCATCAGCAAATTGTAACCATTATAAAACAGCGCAAATAAATCGAATCATAACTGATCCTTTTCCTGAACCTGTCCCTACTGCCTTTCCTCAACTAATCATATACGCGACTATGCCATAACCAACTCACGTATATGCATGACTTCTCTTTAAGAAAATTGCATATGAGATTTAGGACACTGAAGTTTTACACTTCCAGCTCCCTCTGATTATGTTATGTCTGTATGTTGTGCTGTGTCGCCTCTTTCTGACTGTACTTCTTTCTTCTTCCACATCTTTAAGTGTGATGATGATGTTTTCTCCTTTTGGTATGGTGCCCATACTTTGTTCCTGCATTCCTTAGCTATATGTCCAAGCTCGTACAAGTGTAATATCTTACATGTCTCATATTTCTTCTATAGCAATCAACAACTCTGTGACCAAACATATGGCAAGCAAAGCAATATCCATTAAAGTACCTTGAATGAGATGATCTTTCTGCATGATGGTCTCGAAACCTTCTTCTTCTACATCTGGCTGCAACATGCCCAAGATTACAAAATGCATAACATTCAACATTAATCATAGGAGGAGTAGAAGATTTTCTTTGAAGAATCTATTTCCTTGGTTTATGATGAGATTGACCTTTCATCTCCTTATTGAGCATTTCAGATTTTGTAGTCGAGTCCCTTGTCTTACTTGTGAACTAGATTCACCTTCAATAGATTCATGAAAACCAAGACCATTTTTGATAGCAGGAGACCTTTGACTATTAAGAATATCATCCAAGACCTTAGTACTATCTTGAAATCATAAAAGCTTATCCTTATCTTCTAATTTACCTTTCAAGATATTTACCTCAACCTAAAGTTGTTCCTCCTTTTCCAGACATTGCTTCTTCCAGATTTCTTCACACTTTCTTCCTTCTTCCATTTGTTGACTTAGTTTGAGTATCTCCTTTTCTTGTTCTTCATTCAGATCCTACTGCATTTGACGAATTTTGAAGGCACATTCCAACTGAGATTTTAAACTGATGACTTTGTTTTCTTGTTTTTCAATAGCTTGGAGTAGATCTTTATTCTACTTCTTTGATTCTTCAAGATCATATTTTAGCGAGCGGATCGTGGCTTCAAGACTGTCATAGTAACTGGATCTATCTCTGAGTTTCTTGATGGTTGTGCCTTTCATTGACTTCATCCTACAACTTTTGATATTTGTCCTTGAATAACTTCCTTACCTTGTTCCCTTCTTCTAGTTGGGCTTTTAGTTTGGTAGCTTCTTCTTTGAAGTCACATTCCATTTTGTTCAATAGATCTTGTTGATCTCTGATTTTGTCTGAAAGCCTTTTAAATTCTGCCTCTATTTGATATCTTTCTTGTTCACCCATAAGAGAAAATTCAGTTGTTTCGCTATCACTTTCATCTTTTCCAAATGGATAGATAACTAGAACATCAGAGAATAGCAAATTCATACCTGATAGTTCATATTCATTCTGAAATGATTCTGAATCTGATTCTGAATCTGAAGAGCTTCTTACACCTAATCCCCAATCGATTCTCCCACTGTCATAGTTCTTCTGAGATGTCTTCTTCTCATTATGTGCTTTCTTCTTAAGCTTGTTTCCCATTGTTCCAAGGATCTCCTTCAAGCGATCAAGCTTCTACAAAAGAACCTATTATGATACCAATTGTTGGAAATAATACTGAGAGGGGGGGGGGTGAATCAGTATTATCACATCAATAAAACTTTTTCATTTCCATATTCGGATTCATATATGCTACTTCCACAACTTCTTATGATTCAGTTAGTTGATCCTTAATGAGTGCATTAGAAGATTATCAACCATATTAACAGTAAACAGCCGCAGTAAAATAGAACAAATCATCACACATAAGCCACACACATGAACACCATGATATAAGGTGGAAACCCAATGTGGGAGAAAACCACCTGCTGCAAGTCATCTCAATCTTCTTCTTAATAAGAAAATCCTTTTACAATATTTCTGTACTGGTGCAGTCTTATACGAGTTCGCAGGCTTCTACCTACAGAGAGCTACAACCCTCTCTCGTTCTCCAGTCTCTCTTGGAAGGGAGCTACAACCCCCATAGTTCTTGTACTAGCTAAGATACTAGTACGTAGGCGCCAGCCTACAATCTTCTCTCCTCCAGGTACCACATTTCATACATTTTCAGATTGGATACTCCTAAAGCACAACACATAGTATGAAAGGCCACCTTTCATCCAATTTTCATACTGGACCCATTAATATCATTGAAGCACATAATCAATCAATCTTCTGAATCACCCAAACACTAGATCAATACATATACAAGGATAATATATGTGTTAGCACCCAGATCTAGTCCATCAGATCACATAAATATGAGTCATTATGATCCTGATCCAATATTAGTTCTCATCCATCAATATTGAATCTAAACACAATCAACCAAATAGGATAAGCAGAATACTGACACCTTTAAACTGTCATCAGAAACGATCAACACCAAAACCACCTGTGACTTCAAATATCATAGCTCAAATTGTATACGCTACTACAATGAACCAAACCTGCATACATACACGCTTACACCAAAGCCAACCCGCGTATAGATCTATAAATATTCAAACTTGACTTGCAGCGATTTCAAACTTAAGTTATACCCAGATCAGATCATTACAAGCGTCAGTATACAGATCTAGAATAAGCATAATCAAATATATAGAGATAGTTCATTTCAAACCATTTGATCCCGATCTATCCTTAGATCTTGTTCTCCATCAATCGGTGAGATCCCTCTTTATCTTAGATCCAGATCTGCAGCATAACCCAATCACAATATTCCAGATCTAGCACTTTATCAGATATTCAATAATTCAGATGATGCTTTGCCAAATGATCTCCTTCCTCTTTTATATTCTTAGGCCTTTCATAATACCACGGTCCAAAACCATATTAACACAATACCACGGACCCAATACTTGGGATCAACACTTTTGGATGTAATACCACGAACGAAAACCATAGGATCAAAAACTGTCAGACTAATACCATGAACCAACCATGAAAGTGCGTGAACTTTTCTCAACATGAAATAAACTTTTCTCTGCATAAAATTCCGTGAACTTTTCTCCACATGAAATAAACTTTTCTCTGCATAAAAGTCCATGAAATTTTCTCTACATGAAATAAACTTTTCTCTACATAAAATTCCGTGAACTTTTCTCTACATGAAATAAACTTTTCTCTGCATAAAATTCCGTGAATTTTTCTCCACATGAAATAAAATTTTCTTTGCATAAAAGTCCGTGAACTTTTCTATACATGAAATAAACGTTTCTCTGCATAAAATTCCATGAAATTTTCTCCACATGAAATAAACTTTTCTTTGCATAAAAGTCTGTGAACTTTGCTGCACTATAATTTATCATCTGAGTGATTTGCCATCAAGGACAACACTTGTCTCATAATGCCAACATGTAGTCGAGATAAGCTACCATCACTCGAGCTAGTTTATTTCCATTCTACATGTAAGCATATTTCAGTTCTTTGATATTAATGAATGAAGTTTTATTTTTGATGTATCTATGTGTTTATGCTTATAGATGTATTTTGTTGCATTCCTACATAAGTCTGGATTAGTGGTATCAGAGCAGTCTTCTCTTTCTTTGTTTTTCTTTGCATGTCCCCAACGAGCTTAGGGTATAAAGAGTTAGGGCTCAAAATGGTTGAACCTTTGCAAGGCTAGCCTCGCAAACCCTGACGACCTCCCATGGCGGAAGAAAAGAAATACGAGGGAGCAGGAGATCCTTTAAAAAAATTCTTGAGGAGGCCCTCGAGCGATAGAGGAATTCGATGATGGACAACTTTAACTAGACCATTCGGTGACTACCCATAGATGACACATCTTCATCCAGTAGTCACTCTGGTGGCGCCAATCTTTTTAAGGTACAAGACATTTTTGACATTCCCATATTTGAAGGCCAGATAGATGCAGACGTCATAGATAGATGGTTAAATATGTTGGAAGGATATTTTTCGGTTCATGAAATTTTCTAATTGGGTAAAATATTACTTTTACACTCCTCAAAGTCGCTTCCCATGTCAAGGACTAGTGGGAAACCTACTATAAGCAAAAGAATGAGAGAGAATCCTCACTTTTCTTAGCCGCACCCACTTGGAATTGTTTCTGAGACGTCATCAAGGAAGAATATTACCCTATTGGGTTCTATGAAGATAAATACATAAAGTGGACCACATTGCGGCAGGGAAGGGACCAAGATGTCCTAGAGTTCACAAATGTTTTTCATGCCCTTCACACAAAGCTGGGTATCAAGGATTCTGAGTGACATTTGGTACTCAAGTACCGCAACTATATAAATAAGTACATCCAGTATGAAATATAGTTCCTAGACATATCCTTGCTTGGTGCCACATATCAATATGTTGTCAAGATCGATAAGAAGTTAAAAAAAAGAAGTGAGACTTTGGATCTGCGATTCTGAAGCAAGGGAAGGGTACCCCCAAACCATACAAAAAAGGATAAAGCCAAGGTGGGGCAACCTAGGACAACTTGTTGAACCCGCACGCAAAGAAAAACACCATGAAGACAAAAAAGGAGAAGGGAAAGTGGTGTGAGTTCCATAAGAGCCCCACTCACAACACGAGTGAGTGTCATGAAAAGTAGTCACTGGTGGTCGAGCTGAAGGCTTTAGAATGAGATGCGTGTTTTAATTCTGAGTCAGAACCCGACAAGGGGAATGAAAAAGGGAAGTAGATTATTGATGCAGAGTTCAGTGCCACCATTTCCACCCCCAAGATATAGAAGATTGAGCCCAAAGATCTAGAGGAGGGAGAGCCCCTCTTCCACTCACAAATGTGGGTGAAGGGTTCCTCGTTGCAGTTCATTGTCAACAACATGAGCCAAAAGAACCTCATTTCAGCAGAGGTCGTGAAGCGGTTGGACCTAACTACCACACCACACTTGTATTCATACACCATCAGGTGGCTTCACCAAGGACAATATCTTCACGTCAACGATAAGTGTCACCTCTCATACAACATTAAGCCCTTCACAAATGAGGTACTGTGTGATGTATCTCCTCTTGAAGTTTGTGATGTATTATTATGCCAAACATACTTTTGGAAATATCATGTTGTGTATGAGTTTAGGCCTCACATTGTTATTTTTACTTTGGGTAATAAGTTGTATATGATACCAGAGGTAGCACCGCCTACCGCAGTCTCTTTGATCTCTGTAAGAAATGCAGTAAGATAATTTCTTAGACGAGGAAATTTGTCTTCTCATGACTCGCCCTTAGGGAAAGAAGAAGATTATGGCCACCTTTATGGCCTACAGATAGGGATCCACCACACAACATCAAAAAATGGACAAGGTCATGGAGGAATACAGGGACATCCTCACCTCATGCACACAGGTAGTCCTACACTATCAAGTCAAGGACTCCATTGACCTGACACCAGGCACGTCACTACCCAATGGACCAATCTACTAACGCTTTGTTATGGAGAATGATGAGATCATAAGGCATATTTAGGAGCTATTGTAGAAAGGGCACATCAGGTCGAGTTCATCATCCCGTGGGAGGATGATCATGTTAGTAAAGAAGAAGGATGGAACATGGAGGATCTCTATTGACTATCAGATGTTGAATAAGATCATTGTCCAGAATAGGTATCTAATCCCATAGATTGATGACCTTTTGGATCAACTAAAGGGTTCCAAATAATTTAAGAAGATTGAATTGAAGTCCAGTTATCACTTGGTACCTATTGAACCCTCTGATGTAGGGAAGACTATCTTCAAATCCAAGGAGGGCTTTTTTGAATGGTTAGTCATGCCTTTGGGGTTGATGAATGCCCTCACAACCTTCATGTGGATGATGGATGAGATATTGCAACCCTTAACTAGCTTATTCCTAGTATTTTACCTAGACGACATCCTGATCTTTAGTCAGAGCTAGGAAGAACACATACACCATATTCGACAGTTCCTCCAAACTCTGCGACAACAAAAATTGTGTGCCAATTTGGAGAAATGCACTTTTGGTCTGACCCAAGTTCAATATCTCTGGTACATCATTGATGAGAGAGGTGTGCATGTGGACCCAACCAAGATTTAAGTTATTTGGGATTTGCCAACCCCAACCACTCTAACAGAGCTTCCCAACTTCCTAGGCCTTGCCAAATTCTATCACAGGTTTGTGTTAGGATTCTCTCATATCACTTGGCCTTTAAGTCAAGTCACCAAGGATGAAGTGATAGAAAAATTCTTTTGGTCCAAATCCCAACAGAAGGTGTTTATCGAGTTGAAGCACCACCTCTCCTCTGAATGAATGCTCACATTGCTAGACCTGCAACAACCATTTAAAATTGAGACAGATGCCTTTGACTATGCTATTAGTGTAGTTCTTACCCAGCAGGGGAATTTAGTGGCATATCATAGTGAGACACTTTCAGATACAGTTTGAAAGTATCCCACTTAAAATAAAGAGATGTATTCCATTGTGCAGGCCTACCGACAATGGAAGCACTACATTTTGGGGAAGGAAATGGTCATCCATAGAGACCACCGACCCCTGCAGTTCATACAAACATAAGGAAAGTTGTAGAATGATCGCCATCAGAAATGGTCCACGTATTTGTAACCATTACATTTGAACATAAAGTACAAGAAGGACAACACCAATAATGTCACAGATTGTCTCAGCCAACCACCGGTTAGGGTGTTGACCACTGTGCTCGACTCTTGTGGGCACAAAAATTCGAGATGGCCACATATTTACAAGGACGACCCATAATTTGGAAACACATACCAAATGATCTTGGAAGGCAAGCAAGTTCCAGATTTTCACCTCCAGGGTGTACTGTTATGCCACCTAGGGCACCTATGTGTTCCTTCAAGCGAGTGTGCCAATATGATATGGGAGGCGTACTACAGTTGGGCCGCTGGACATTTCAGAGTCAATAAAACTGTGGCGGTGTTCCATAAGTATTTTTATTAGCCGAACCTTCAACAAGATGTCGGGAATTACATCAGATCCTGCATTGCCTGCACCATTGCCAAACCCACAATCAATCAACAATGCATATATACTCCTCTACCTACTCCTAGTCGAACTTGGGAATCCATCTCCACGGATTACATGTCAAACCTTCCTTTTGCTAAGCATGGCAATGACTGTGTTTTCATGGTCGTCGAAAAATTCTCGAAGATGACCATTCTGGCGGCCTGCAAAAATAGTATCATCGTAGAAGCCACTGCTAAGCTCTTCTTTGAATGAGTGTGGGTACACTTTGGGATCCCATAGTCCATTATCTCAAATCGGGATAACATTTTTCTGAGTACATTTTGATCAAGCCTCTGGTCAATGCTGGATACCAAGCTCACTAAGTGCACGACCTTCCACCCCCAAACTAATGGACAAACAAAGCTTGTCAACAAGATGATTATGGAGATTCTACGCATGTACAACTTGAAGCATCCTCACACATGGGATGAAAGCCTCTCCTATGTCTAGCACTGTTAGCACTCAGTGTCCCAAGGTTGAGAAAGGAGACCGATGGAGGTAACCTCAAACCAATCTTTAGATCTGGTAGCCAGCCCTACCAAATCATAGAGGGCTCTCTCAAGGATGTCACAATCAATAAAGTGACTGGAGAGGAAATTAGATGTTAGGATAGATATTAAGTTCAATGGTGTTTGAATTTAGGGTTTGTTGGATGAAGCTCAAAGGTTTAAGAACTAGGCTAGGGTTTCAAACGATTAATTGCAGAGATATAATGGGGAATGGTAGGTATGATCAATGATAGAAGTAGGTTGTCATGGTGGTGCAAGTATGAAGAGGTAGAGGATCAGAATGAGTATGTAACCATGAATTCATTCATCAGAAGAAAGAACACTAGCATGAAAATCTCATCAAAACAGAGCATATAACTTATGAATTTTGTTTAAACACCTATGAGATGATCACAAGAAAGCATAGAGATGGTAGGAAAAAGAAATATATATTCAATTTGATGATAAATAGAGAAAAACACTGTCACAAAATTATACCACAATAATCCCAAGATAATCGCTGCAATTGCCTGTTGTATTACTGCAAAAAACTGTACACTAGCTCCAAGCTATTATTGTCAAGCATCCAACTCTCACTATGACTTAGATCAGGCTACATATAGATCAAAAATCACTTTCCCCCTCTTAGTTGTCGAATCCACCATCATGGGAACTGTTTACAAGAATATCTCCAACCATACCTAAGACTAGGGAGGTTAGAAACCAATTCCCTGCTTAGACTAACCAACTTAATTGAATTTTACAAGTATTAATGAGCATGAATCTACACTAATTTGACATTTAAAAGCTCAATAACATTTAATTACATCATAAGAAAAACTTAGAGGATAAATGACATCACAAAACTTGAATTTGACGAAGAAAAATTGGTCTGAAAATCACTCGTGAGTGATTTCAGTTAAATAATTAATGAATGAAGGTATTATAGACTCATGTGCTGGTGTGTGTCTATGTTATTTTAGGCAACAGATCGATCAGATCGCAAAATACACACACACTGGAAAATGGAAAACAGTAAGGGAAACACAGTAAGCAAATACAAGAACACAACACATTAATAAGGAGTTCACCCTATTCTCCAGGGCTACGTCTCTGGTCCAGTTTTCAATGGTGGCCTTCTTTTATTGTCTTTAAAGTAGATATTTACAATGAGGAGCTCAACTTGAGTCTCCTGAAATAGATAATGCTTGGTAGGGTGGTTCTTGGATTCCCCAAGCCACTAGAGTGCACAAACTTTTTCCTTACCAAGTCTCGACCTCTCTGGTCTTCAATGGGATGAGTCTAATGTGGTGCTCAATTCTTGACATATGTCCTCACAGGGATCGCTTGAACCTCTCAAGCCTTCTGTCCGATCGATGTTGCCTTACGCTACAGGTAATCTCGGCTCTCTATTTCTTTTCTGCCTCTTGCTTCACTGTCTCTCTCATCTTTTTTCCCACTGTTCTCTTCTCTGATTCTTCCTTGTTCTATTTTTTGTCTCTTCATGGCTTAAAGCCAATATGTTCTTGACTGTTTGCTTCCTCTTCCGTCCCTTTGGATCGCCTGCTGCTGTTCGTTTGGAGTTCCCTGCCTCTACGTCATCACCAACATTCCACAGGGAAGTGGCCACTTTTCCTCTCACAAACTGCACTAGCTCTTCCTCTCACGAACTGTGCCATATCTTCCTCAACGGTTCGGTATTTCGGTTATGCCGTGTAATGATTCATCCACCAACTCAGCGGTCAAATCGTACTTCAAAATTTGATATGCTGCGAATTAATTCCCCCGTCACATCCGGTTTCCCATCGGGCACAATCTCCGCCGTTAGATTTGGAGCCCCCAAATCCTACGGTGTTTGCTCATATCGCGTGGTTGACTTGCTTGGATGTTAGCCCGTGATGAGAGGCAGTTTTCTCTCTCATTCGCGGGACACACGTTGTGCAATGTATGGAATCACTCGTTTTATGCCAAATTCACTTACCGCCCAATATGCCTCTGATATTACACTAGTTTTTGAGTGCGGGGCCCGCCTTTTGCTTTAGCACTTTTCCCACGGTTTTCAGCTTTTCCTTGTGACCGAGCGCTCGGGGCCTTTCCATTTCGAGGGGTTTTTGCTTAGTGCTAATTGCACATTAGAAATGACCTTCGTTTTCTGATCCAGACTTCCTAACTGCTAGTTTGCGTCCTGTGCGGTCTCCATGGGCCTTGGTCAGCGCGCTTTGACCGATGTCCTCGTTGTTGCTTGTTGGCTACAAACTGCCACTATCCAGAGGTCTTCTTGATAGCTCTTCGTTCACAAGTTTTTGAAGTCTGTCCTGATTTAATACAATCATAGAAATCTAATAATTTTCATGGATCTAATTCAGATCATGGCCTTCCCACTAAAAAAAGCTTTTGGACCACCAAAAGTTGGTTTTCAAGCATCGACTAAGTGAGGGTACAATTGTCTCACTTGTCCTATCTCTATCAACTTTGCACTGCTCGACTTTGAACCCTTGAGCCCAACTCTGAGGTACTTAACATCTCCCTTGTGCGTCGTCCTCACCTTCCTGTCCAAAACTGTGTCTTCCTGCAATTCATTAAGATATTCAGGTAACAGGGCATCAATAGAAGGCAATTGAATCTGTTCTTCGGGATCTTCAATCAGTGAAGGTTCAAACAATCTCAAGCAATCTGCATTTATGATTGAGTAGATATGCATGTAAGTTGGTAGATCAAGGTGAAAAGCATTCACACCAATCTTCTCAAGGATCTTGAAGGGTCCATACCTGATAGGCTTTAGCTTTTTACCTTCACCTTACATCCTGTCTTTGCTGATATACAACCAAACTTGGTCACCAACTTGGAAAATATGCTCCATCCGATGCTTGTCATGCCTTGCCTTGTATTTGGCTTGGCTCTTTTCCAGCTGTTCCTGTACTTCCTGGTGGATCTCTGGGATTTGTTCAATGAACCTAGTTGCCCTATCCACATCATGTGTCCCTCAATTGTGGTGTCTTTACCAAAGACAAAATCCAAAGGAGACCTTGGTGTGAAACCAAAACAGGTCTCAAAAGGAGATCTTTGTGTAGAAGAATGTTTTGCTCTATTGTAAGCATG